>JAHWFP010136708.1:0-44988 GCA_023313725.1 Lithobius niger | reverse complement strand
ATTTTCGGCCATTGCTACATACTCTTTTATTTTTTCAGGAACGTCAGATTTATTCTTAAGTATGTAAACACTCACAAATCCTGAGTAGTCGTCTGTAAACGTTAGGACATACGAATTTCCGCCTATGGATTTGACAGGAATTGCTAGCACATCAGTATGCACTAAAGCTAATTGTTCTTTCTCTCGTTCGTATGTAAGTACTGGAAAAGGTTTTCTTGTCAAATTTGTCTGAAGGCAGTCGTGACAGGGGGAAGTTATATTCTTCTTCTTTGGAAGTCTAAAATCCCTAAGGGCTTTTGAGTCACTCAGTTCATGCAAAGTAGAGATTGCTGTATGCATGAATCGTTTATGCCACAATTCCAAATTACTTTGTATCGTTACTTTCGCTGGCACTATCTTATTTAACATTGCAACGTGACCACTATCTGGAATTTCAATATAGTTTGTTCCTCTAAGCAACTTATCTGTAACTGGATCATTATTAAGTAATGGGT
Organism: Lithobius niger; assembly: GCA_023313725.1. Classification (NCBI taxonomy): domain Eukaryota; kingdom Metazoa; phylum Arthropoda; class Chilopoda; order Lithobiomorpha; family Lithobiidae; genus Lithobius; species Lithobius niger. The sequence continues at coordinate 44,494 of JAHWFP010136708.1, read as the reverse complement.
TTCCTACCAAAATGTACAAACCATTAGTCATATACCCTTTTGCAATCATTTTACGGCCATGATAAATCAAACAACAGGTCTCATAGAATATCACATGACACCCATTTGCTGTAGCCGATCTTACAGAAAATAAGTTAATTTGTAAGTCTGGAACATATAAAACATCTTTCATCAAAATTTTACCTTTACCAGTGTCAAAAAGAATGTTGCCTTTTGAATGCGGTTTCAAATCGCAATTTTTGCTGGCTGAAAGTATAGGCAAACCATTGATTTTTAGAAATTAAACAGCCAGTTTTCATTTGACACGAGATGATTGGATGCGCCGGAATCCACGACGAAAATATCTTGCAACTTTTTACCTTTATCATCCGTAGCTGCTGAGAAAAATGACCAGGTCCATAGGACAATGCATACATCGTGGATGTGGCTGTGGCGAATAAACCCTTCGGTTCTTGGCTTGTATTCGCTTGTGATCCTCTGTTTCCTCCTCTTCTTTTGAATCCTCTCCATCCACGGTGATTTCCTCTACCTCTTCCACGGTTGCTAAAAATAGAAGGATCAGGGGGTGAGGGGCAGGACGCCATTTTGTGATTGGAACCACCGCAGGTAAAACAAATTAATTTCTTATTAGCTGTCGGTATTGTTTGACCCTGAGAGTATTGTTTGTTCGCATGTACGGCCAATGCTGCCGAATTTAAGGATTGAGTTAGGTTAGGATCATTTAGATTTCTTGAATCTTCAAAATATAACAGTTCTTTTACTTTTGCACAAGTAATATTATTGGCACCCATTACTGCGAAGCCCATTAACATTACCTCACAACTTCTAGGTAACCCCGCCAAAATGCACCATGCCAAATTTGTGTCAGAGCTTTTCATGCCACAGTCAGCTAATTCGTTTGCACATTCTTCAACCCGATTGATATAACTGCTCATGCTCTCATTTGAAGATTTTGCTATAGAGTAAAATTTCCTATGTAATGCCAGACATCTAAGAACATTATTCGGTTGAAAAGTGCATTTCAGAAAATCCCATAGTTGTTTAGGAGTAGTGACTGAAGTAGGAACTGATACACAACCTGTCGCAATGAAAAGTAAAATTGTTCCCATGGCTTTTTGAGTCCCTACTAACTTTTTATTTGCATCAGTCTCTTTACTCTCTTCCGTCACGTAGGCCCACAAACCTTGATGCATTAGGTAAGCTTTTACTCTTTCTGCCCATTGAATATAATTCGTACCAGTTAAATTGGGAATAGTCGTCTGACTTGAAATCGAACCTCCAGATGCCATTTTTAAATTTCAAATTTGGCACTGAACGGTATTACTTTTATGTTTTATTGTTCTGTTTTTATCGTGTCAGTCTAGCACGTAAATTCCCGCATTTGGGCAGCCATTAGAAACATTCGAATTTCCTTATTTAGAAGAATGATACTTATCTGATTATCTTCTTTGCTTCATCGTTTCTCCCCTTCCTTGCCGGTGACGTCTTAGACCTCCAATTTTCTCCTGGTTTCCAAAAATAACGTCACCGCATCTCTTTGCCATGTCTTCTCTAAGTCCACTTTTTCATATTGAGCATCGAATCCAAAGTTCCAAATACACGGCTCCCGCTACCACATTGAAGGGATAGGCGCAGTGGAAGCGTGCTGGGCCCATAAGCCAGAGGTCCGTGGATCGTAACCACGCTCTGCTACCACATTGAAGGGATAGGCGCAGTGGAATTAAATAATATTGGAGCTGCAAACGGTGGACTGTGAAACTCGGAATGATGACTCATTTTGTGAACACGGTAAACATCACTGTAGTTTACTAACTATAATGGCATGACATATTTACACATGGAAGGGACACAGTATTTTAACACAAAGCATGATCTAAATGGTTGGAGGAATTTCGATGAAGTGCCGAAGCCAAAGCAACTTCTTTAACAACAACATTTCCACTTTGTTTACAAACATAACAACCGTTAACAATAATGATCAAAACGATAAACACTTAAGAACTATTGTCTTCAACAAATGACCCAACATGGTCATGACGATCATTATTGGTTCATGGTGAGCCTGCAGGCATACGTCAGCGTAGTGCAGAGTCAATACTTGATGTATGGGTCCAAGTTCAAGGACCCCAGGAATCAACAAATATTAATTGTAAGAAGTCACACCCAAACCATTTATTCTGTTTACAAGCCTTATTAGTTTTCATTTTGAAGCTCAGCAACTTGACACATGGGAAAACGGCAGGAGAAATTTAAGCTGAGACTTTTAAATACAATGGCTTCCGTCATCGAAGAGGTAGCTGTTGGTCTGTCTGCCTTCTCCATATTTGGGCAGTACAAGAGACACAAATCGTCACAATGGGCTTACAGTAGGCACCGGAAATGCAACAGGAAGTTACGATGGTAAAGTGGTACAACTCCACAGCCAATCAGGATGCTAAATGCAATGCGTCGTCTGCTCTTTGTGTCCCAAGGAGGATCGGAAATTTTGATGATTGGGAAGCAGTTGGGTGACTACCCTGCTGAAAATGAACTGCAGAAAAACTGCAGAAAAAAAGTGCAGTAAAAGATCAGTAAATTGCCCACCTAAAAAAAACTGTACTTCAAACTGCAGTTAAACTGTAGTTCAAACTGTAGTTAAACTGCAGTTCAAACTGTAGTTAAACTTCAGTTTTTTTCCAATAATTGCTTTTGTAGTAAAATAAAAAAAAATCATAATATATATTTCAGCTATCATTGAAACCTTAATCTTAGACTAGGCTGTTTGTGCACAGTCATGAATGTTTCCGTTCTACAAGTTTTATTCTCAATATACAAGCATACCTAGCCTAACTCACTCTTACGTTACTTACAATGAAGCAAGTTGTCATCCAGCCTTATATACCCAGCCAATCACTAAGCGTTAATGTGTATGGTTCCAAGTTTTGTATTTTATGAATATCCGCTTAAGTTATGCAACTGTTGGCTTGACTTTAAACAGTCAATTGGCATTAATTGTTCTACACCATACCAACCCTTTCTTGTACCATAAAACTTTGTTCATAATTTAAAAAGTGACACAACGTTACTTTCAATATTGGTAAACTGCAGTTATTTTGCAGTTTCTGAGTCTGCCTGCTGAAACTGCAGTTATTTTGCAGTTTTGGAGTTATCTTGTTGAATTTCACAACCTGCAGTGTTAACTGCCTTTATTTTACAGTTTTTTTAAATTGCTGTTAAAGTGCACTTTTCACCCATTTATTCATTATCGGTGAAATTTAATTTTTGCGATAATTTTGCCAAAAATTTACGTTCAAATACACCATTTTACCCTTTTTTCGACAGCATTTGGAGCTAATTTTAAGTTAATAGGTTGGCCGCAAGTCATTTAGCAAAACCAAAAATGAGTTCCAAATGGCAGTGGCTAAACATTTTTTCAGTATGAGCAACTAATAATTTTTGCGCTTCTCCCCCCACCCCCCTCCACCCCAAACAAAATAAAAAGTTCCTACTTTCACAAATCCCAAGTGATACACTTTACGCCATTTCCCTCGTTCCACCCAAAAAAAAAACTATACCAGCCAAACTGTCTAAAGAAAGACGCAGTCTCTTCCCTACAAAACTTGCTGGAGAGAAAGGAAGGTAACAAAGTCAATTTCAAAACAGACAAAACAGAGCAAGAAAATTATCATCAAATTAATAAAACTGAAAATTTTTCTTAACAATGTCCTGTAATTCCTAAATCAAGTTGAACTAAAGTTTGATTAGCTTCCAAATTTTAGAAGAAAAAAATAAAATAAATATTCGTTATCGGATCCCAGTACTCAATTAGTATCAGATCGGATTGGCAAAAAGGGGTTTAACACTGAAAAACAGGCATTTGGAACAAAATAACTGAAAACTACGGTCACTTTAATTTAGAGAGAAATTTAAAGCTGGTGATTCGGTAGTCATCATATTACCATAACATCAACAAGGTCAAAACTTTGTAGGTGGTGGTCCCATGTCCAACATGAACATGCATGAACATTTTTAAAGTAAGGACGAGTTCCTGGTTTTTTCTTAAAGGCGCCACACAGTATATGTTAGTCAATATTGTTACAAATAGTTATTGCCGAATAATTTGTACAGAGAATGTGGTAACTAACAATTAAAATGAATGTAAATCTTTTCCATTCCCTATTTAATTGATCACTAGTGATCGAACCCGTTTGGCTTTCTGTCCTGTTTATTAATGACAATTTTGTCATCGCCTGATGTCGATCACACTACATGACTAGTAGGGAAAAAAAAACGGTGCAATCAAAATTTTAGAAAATAACCTGTGGATAGGCTTAAAATGCGCGTTGGGGGGTGGGGGGTTAGTTGCGTTGGCACACCGTATTTCATAATGCCCACACTGCTGGTTTTCGAGCCCCAATTTCTGCGGTTTTTGTGTTACCTTAGTTGTACCTAAACATTCCAGCAATTTAACTGGAGTTATTTTGCAGTTTTCAAGTTAACTTGTTGAATGTTACATAAACTGCAGCTTAACTACATTTAAAAAAAAAAGTTTTTTTGCGGTTACCATCAAATCCGTAGTTAAACTGCAGTTGCATTTCATTTCACATAAACTCTGCAGTTTTTTTTATGTTTTTTTGCAGTTGCCGTCGAAACTGCAGTTAAACTGCAGTTTTATTCCATTTCTGCAGTTTTTCTGCAGTTCATTTTCAGCAGGGTAACACAGACCTAAGCAGATGTATGCAAGAGCTAGCAGTGGATAACAAAGAGGATAACAATACAAAGACAATGCGGTTCCTGTCGAGTTGAAATGTTTAGAATGCTGGAGTGAATTTACATCAGTCTGGATGCTAAATTTGGGACCATAATTGCGAGTTCTTCAATTTCCTGGAAATGTGAGTGCAGGTAAAATTTGCAATATATTAGGGGTTTATCATCCGTTGGTTTGGTGTGGCTTCAATTATGTAAACAAGGTAAAGGAAAAATAATAATTAACCCGTCAAGTGAATTTTATTTTGTTGAAAGAAATGAATTATTGAACGACCATTTTATTGTGACTTCATAAATATGTAAAAAATTGCCTATCTCTAAAAGGAGATTTTGGTTCACATAAGCCCTTTGGGCATTACTTCTTTGGTTTTTTTTATTCAGAATTTAACTTCTGAAACTGTACATATTGTTTGTTGTTGTTATTAATAAATTTCTCATGTTAATTAAGCCACACCAATTTGAATTATTTTAAGCCTACCAATCAGTCTGAAATTTAATACAATGTTCATAAAACATAGTCAAACTTAATTGTGTCGGTCGGGTTGTGAATTCAGTAGCCTAACTGGCCACTCAGTATCCTGACAAACAGCATAACCAATGGAATAAGGAGAATTAAGCAAAGTAATAACGACCCAGCCTCACAGAAGATGATATTCATAAATCCAAACACCGACAGTAAATCCCTTAACAATAGTCAACAATGGTACGCTACCGCTATTATGATTTCCGTAATCTCAATACAATACATCAATGATTGTTATATCATAACTCGATACAAGCAGTTAGCTGTACATGGCTTCCATCGGTAACCTGACCGTCCCATCCACGGCTAAGCAGGAGGAGCGGCCGATGCAACCCAACAATAGATGATGACTGCCTCCATTCTTACACCGAATTAGCTTATACAGTATACACTCGGTCCCCCTCTATGTGTTACTAGCCTGATAAGTCACTGTCCCTTCCTTTTGACCGTCATGCATCCAGTAAATTGCTTTTACTCCAACTAATTATAGTGGGAATTGATCACCTGTCAGGACCAAAGGCTACCTGCAGATTGTTGGCTCTGATATGTCACTCTCTTTAACCCTTCCCTATAATTAGTTAAAGTGCTCTGTCGTTAATAGCTCGTACAGTCATCGCTGCTGACCTCAATCTTACACCTGGTTCGATGACACACCTCTTGAGTTTAGGCTTGTTTGGACTTGTTTATATTATTCCTTTGCTTTGGTATTTTGTATCCTTAAAATAAATATTGTGGTGTTATGCACTGATTTGGTTATTTATAATAACTTTGAATATCTGCATGAATATATGCAGCGCTCTATATAAATATTAATTTATGCAAATATATTACCATTACAATTGCACACACAAACAAAACAAAAAAACAAACAAACAAAAAACACTGCACCCCAGGACAAACCGTTGGTCAAAGTGTACGCGAATGTTACGCAATAATGATAATAATGGCGGTAACTAACCTGAAAGGTAGGTGGAAATATAAGTACAGTGTTAATCCCAACCGAGTTGCCAGCACTAATGTCTTTTTGAGTGACTCGCGCTGTATTAATTCGGAATGGATTCCACCGATTAGGTGGTCACAAATCAATTCTTTGTTAATCTCCTTAAATGAATCAAAGTCATAAAATACTTATGACTAAAATATATTCACCTACCGACTCACCCGTTTGTTGGTTTTGCCTAAAAATTTTAGATGCTCTAATACCACACTCGGATGTAGCCCAAGGTCGCTTAGTACGGCATTGATTAAATCAGCAGAAGCCGTTTCACTAGTCGTTTTAGGATCTAAAATATTTAAAATACGTTCAGACATCTCACGGCTCACTGGTGCCATCAAGACGTCTACGCGATCCAAATCGGCAATCTTTTTTGCTTTGAAAAATATGTTAACCTTGAAGTTATATCGTTCCCGTGAGTGTAGCTCACTGTCAAACCGTTCGAACAAACCGCTTTACTTCCGTCATTTTGACTTAAACGAGAATGAACGAAAGAAATCAAAATTAATTGAACAAGTTAACAGTAATGGATCAATCCATTTAACCACGTGCAGCCAAGTTCCTCCTAACTCATACTATTAAATTCAAAATTAATTTAATACTAATTCGGTTCCCCTTCCGAATTCTATTTTATGAGCCCAATAAATTTATTTGAACAGTTTCAAAACATTCATTAACTTGCTTTCAATAGATTACTTTAGCATTCAAAAACTAATAATTTACAAGTTTACTAGCCTCTAAAATTTACAAGCACTGCGTTCAAAACACACATTTTCTAGCACGCTATAAGTTAATGGCGTTCAACACTAACTCAAATTTACTAATCACTATCAAGGATTTTCAATAACTCACGCATTTAAATAATTAAATACTAAGAATTCAATTCAATTTATTTATTGAGGGTTGTGTCCCTGACCTATGCACCCTATACTACGACTAATTACAAATTATGCCCAATGAAAACACAATTTGACAAATCAATACACATCACATCACCTCAACAACACACAACCCCCTTCCAGCACTGCTGCACTGTGTGCCACTAAATGCACACATCTTATACTCTTAGCACAGATGACAACCCACACTAACACAGGTTACAATCCACTCTGACCCGAAAATGCACAGACACTGCTTTGTCAACTTCAACCGAGTCAGAGTCGTCACACCACACGATCATAATACCACATTCCATTCCACGGTCACATTTCACTCTGTACAAACGGTCGCACCTCTGCAGCCAAAGAAATTACTTACTGGGGGCACCACCAACACACACAATCCTACCTGGAAGCACCAAACCACACCAGCCTCTTCTAATCTTCCACAATTCCTCACAAAAACTGTAGAGCAAATAAAGCTTTCCTGTCACCAACACTGCGCTGAATTGGGAAGGGTGAGCCAGAGAAGGGGAAGGTCGACCAAAAAGGTTAATCACAACTGCACTCCCGTAGCGACACAGTACCTTCCCAGCACACGCAACCTCCGCAGCGAAGACCTTCCTGCTAGGGCCAGCAACTGACCCACAGTTGGCATCTCCTCCATCCATTTGGAAAGCAGTCTGCTCTGACGCGCGTACTCTGGGTAAAGTAGCAAGAAGTGCTCTGGTGCTACGTCCACTTCACACACTCCACAAAGTGGCGTGTCTTCCAAACCAATCCTGCACTGATGTGCACGCAAGAGCGAGTGGCCTGTGCGCAACCGAGAGAGCAACTTCGCTTTCCAACACTGAAGCCCATCCAAAACAAGGCGTAAACCACAGCTCGGCTGGATCTGGTACAGAGACCGTCCAGTCATGGCCTGATCCTAACTCCTTTGCAAAACCCCTTGAAACCACCTACTGACCAGAGTTCTCCTCATCTGCGCCAATAAAACTGGCATTACCTCTGCACCACTTAAATCCATTGCCTCGCGTGCCAGCCCATCTGCCAGCTCGTTGCCCTGGACACCGCTATGCCCCCTAATCCACTTGATAGCAACAGAACTGCGCTGCATCGCCACCCAAAACTTCTGCTAACCGTATAAATTAGAGGATCCCCAACCTCCATCCATTCCCAAGAGCGGCGCAGTCGTTTCACACACGACAGTGAGTCTGTGCAAATAGTAAAGGATGGGACGTCTAAGTCCAATACTACATCTAAAGTAACAGAAATTGCTATCATTTTTCCGACCGTACTGGATGTGACTGCACACACATTCCTCTTCAGTGCCACCTTCAGCGATGGGACACACACCCCAATCCCGCACCTCTGTTCGGAGGCAACGTAGGATGCATCACAAAACACATCGCAATCTGCGTGTACTTCTGCAAACACATTTAAGATGTCTGGGCACCAATTCCACAGACTCACTGGGCAAACCCACGCCACGTTGAAGCAGTGCTCCGAGACTTGCAGGAGAACAGAGACTCCGCATCTCGCATCACGCGCTTTGGCACTCAAGGTCCTGTAATCCCTCAGGATCCGGCCAACTGAATCCTGCGGGATTACAGGACCTTGGCCAACTGGATCCGCGTCATCCCTACCCAAGTTACGCATGCACAGTCTGGCAAGCAACTCACTTGTACGACACTCAAGCGGTGGTTCACCACTCTCCACTCACAGCACATGCACTGGAGTCGATCCCATGCAACCTGTGACTATCCGCAGACACTCATTTACGGCAGCTTGCAGCGCCCTAATATGCTGACGGGAGCCCACTAAGAAAGGCAGATGATAGTCTAGGGTCGCTTGGACAAACGTTCTGTAAGTAGCTAGCAAGGCTCCTCTCGTCACAGAAGCGTGCTTCACTAATGCTCTGAGGATGAAGGTTCGTGACTGAACCTTGACACGCAGCTGGCTAACATGTGCATTCCACGACAGCTCTGCATCCAAGAGAATGCCCAAGTACTTAACTTGCTGCCCATGCTGCTTCGATGCAATTGTCACACCACCCACAGTAAGTGCTGGAACAGCCTGCATCATTGTGTGCGACAGAGAAAAGACTACCACCTCGGTTTTTGCCGGGGCAAGCTGTAAACCACGGTCACCAAGGCACTTCGCAATATGATCCATGGCACGTTGGGCATGTTCTGCCATGAGGCTCATATCTGTGTCAACAAACCAGACAGCAACATCATCAGCATAACAAACTATGTTTGCCGAGACGCCCAGCTTCACTATCACATCATTGATCGCAATGGCGAAAAGCGTTGGGGTCAGGCAGCTGCCTTGTGGCAGTCCCCGAACCATTTCTTTCTCAGTAGACCAGTAGCCCCCGACACGGGTCACAAACCGACGCTTCCCCAGAAGGGCGACAATAACCCCAGTGAGCTTTGGACTGACGCCCATATGGGCGAGAGCCGCAGCAACCCAAGCAATGGATCATAGGCAGCCCACTGCTAAGACGACCTTCCCGTGAGCCCACTCTTCACGAATGCTGGACAGAAGGTACAGCACTTGCTACGCCGTTATTTCTAAGGCCATAATATGTAGTATAAGGACCCCCTGTATGCCAGTGTTATGATGCTTGTAGCATCTTCTAGCTATTGTAGAGTTGTTAGTCACACCCTATGATCCTTATATGTTTGTAGTATGTGCAAAAACTAATGATATGTAATTGATATAAGCTAACTATGGTTCCTGTCTGCATGTATACTTATAGTTATGTGGTTGCTGTACTGTTACACCTGTACATGGGTGGAGCCACAATAGTGCAGTTGAGAGGGTGAAGTGCTGTGGGAACATCTGGTGTTGCCTACTGGTACTTCGAGCTCCTATTTAACCAATAGCCCTGGTCTCAGTTGATCAGTTCACCTTTGGGCTCTGGCCCAGCAACATTCCTCTCCTCTCCTCTGCACTGCCAAGGGTGAAGCCTCCTAAGCTGCCTGAGCTTTCACTGAACCACTGTACTGCCCGCGTCGACCGGAATAAACCTACTTTAGCCCTAACTTGGACTGGTTACTTCTGGTGTGGACTTAGGACTACTTTTACCCTTAGCAAGTGGTTCATCGGCCCTCCTTAGGCCTACTTTAGACCTACACCATCGTAAGTTGTGCTTCAAGTTTTTATTGAGCCTAATGGATGTAACCCTCTTCATCTTAGGCCTACTTTCGGCCTACTTTTCTTCTGCTACAGCTACAGCTTCATGGACCCTTTGGTAAGCATACTAGTTAGGCCTAAATTAAGCCTACTTCGAATTAAGCCTTCACTAAGCCTAATTTTTGAACTGTGTTCTATTTTTATCATTGTTACTGTGCTATTCTTATGAATTAAGACTATTTCAACCCTAAATTGATTTTCTTCATCGCTTCTGTGCTTTTTGAACTGTGCTATGCTTTTTTTGTACGCCTTTTTCAAGAATTTAAACTTTTTTTTCAAGAATTTACGCCTTTTACTACAATAGTATTACTTCTACTTATACCGCTGCTACTGTGTATAGTAGAACTGTGCTTAGCTGTGTTTTAAATCTTTTTCAAGCCTTTTGGTGAAAATTATTGGATGTGTGGTTACTCAAGAATTTTATTAGGCTATAATACTGTTATGGCTTAGGTAAGCCTAGTGCTCTTTTAGTCCTAGCTTTTTTTTAAAAAAAGCCGTGTCTTCAACCTAGTGCCCTTCAGCGTACTGTTGTTTGATAAGCCTAGTGTTCTATTCTTCGTGAAGCCTAGTTATTTCTTCTACCTGTGCTTACCTGTAGTCAAGTATTATAAGTTGCACGTATTATATAGGGTCTGCTTGAATTATTAACCCTAAATGGAACACCATCAGTTGGTAAGCCTTTGGAGTCCTACTATCCTTCAGCAGCAACTTCAGCTTCTGTAGTGGTGAGCATAAACTGTGTTTTATAAAGCCTTGTACTACTAGCCTACTAAAAAACTGTGACAAGTTTAAAATATTTTTATTTGGAACTGTGTTTGCAATATACTGTTGCGTAATTGCCATTGCTACCGTAAATAATTTAAGTAGTGCTAGGAAGGACTGTGCATATTATTTATTCAACTATAATGCTTACCATTTCTCGTGAAAATACTTTTTATCGTTTTTCTTCGACTGGGCTAAGCTGTGGTATCTTCAAACGTCTACTGTAGGCTATACTTATTAATAGAATTTTCGTGAATTGCCATTTTCATGAGATGTAGTGACTTGATCTTCTTCTACTTCTTGTACTTCTTCAACCCTAGAGTATTTCTACGATTAGCTAATGATATTCAAGGCCTTATACTACTTCTATTACGACATGAGAGAGAGGTTGTGTTTGCTGGTGCTTGTATATGCTATTTTATTTAGCCCAAGTTTGATTTGGTGGGTAAACTTTTTTTTTTCTTAAAAGTCACCAAATTGTGTGTGCCTAAATCTACTTAATTCTCCCTCGATCATATTTGGAAACAGACAAAAGGCGGTGAACTCGTGTCTTTTCTTGAAGTGTTTTTCAAGATATGCTTGTTGAAACCCATTCCGGTTATTCAAATCCAAAAATTTGGAAATTTTCTTTTACCGATTTATGTCTACCGATATTTGAGGAGAGTTGACCTAGTGTTACACCTGGAACGGAATGTGGTTTTTGTTTCTTTGCTTTGGAACAGTATACAATTTTATTTGTAAATTTCATAGAACTGAGTTTAAGAAATACGTGAACGTGAACAACGAATGAAAGAACGATTTCGTAGAAATTTGCAGCGTCAAGAGTCGCAAGTGCAAACAAAATGGAAGTTTACATCGTTATAAATGATGTTAGTGTTATTATTCCTAGAAATTAGGATTTTTTTTTCTTTCTCTGGAAACCCTGAAGATCGAAGAAATTATTCCAGCTTTTTTTTGTTCACGTTCTTCACGATCAGAAATGTGTGTTACGGTTTGTTACGGCTAATGAATTTGTTAAGTGAGAGTGTACAGATTTCATTAGAATTGCTCACGTAATTCATGTCAAATGCAAGTTAGGTTAGATAGTAATCCAGTTTTGAAACGAACAATGCTTAGAACAGAGGTTACTTATCCAGTAAAAAATATCAGCCTTATTGCTTAACCTTGATGATGATTCTACTCAGTTTAAAAATCTAACAGAAACGAAAGTGAATTTACTGTTTAACGTAATGCGAATTTATTTTAGCAATGTTAACGGTAAAATTTTGGTGGCCAAATGTGTTCCGTATTTGTCTTTTTTGGGTGGATGCTTGTGCAAACGCTGAAAGAAGTAGCGAATCTTGGTTTTTCTATGCTGGAAAAATGCAAACCATTATAGTTCAGATTTTAACAGGTCTTACGATAAGATATTTTTCATACTGCTTATGTTGATAGGCTGGGAAGTTAACTTGAATAAGTAAATAAGCGAGTTACATTTTTGGTGTATAAAACTGTTCCATTATGATTTTCTGGTGAAGCAGCTCGTTGTTTTTGTCTGCAAGACTTTTTTTTTTTTAGGTAATAGATCAGATTGTGAAATTGAATTTTTAAGTGCTTTTAGATTAGCTTGTAGGCTATTAAATTTTGATTGAATTTGCAATCTGCGGGTACAGTCTAACGAAAAGTTTCACCAAATATTTTGAAGTGTGTATGCGTATTGTGAATAGTTCGAGTGAAAACTTAAGTCAAAAGAGTTTATTACGCTAGAATTAAACGTTGAACGCAACATTTTAACCACAAGTGATTCCGATTGTGTATGCGACCTTGTCTAAGTTTTGAATGCAGGGTGATTTTTATTAGAAAACCCTGTTGTTGTGATCGTCATCGATCGAAACTTGTTAACTATGTTAATAACGCTAAAAATGAGTGAAGGTAATACCAGAAGTAGCGCTGATTTTGGTGCTAAGAATTAACCCAAAAGTTGTTTTTATTATTATGTAAGAATTTAGATTGGTTTGGAAATTCTGTGTTAAGATTGCTGTTTCTGTGTTGTTTCTGAAAGAAATGTACGGCTGCATTTGTCAGTCAAGGTCAAGGTCATAGTCCGTAGCCTAGTTCATGGCGTAGCCCTAGCAAGGGTAATGGTGATGATCAACTCTCAATAACCTGAATAGATCAATAGTTTAAATAAACTTACTGTAAGTCAAGTGATGTAGCGCAGGTTAACTGTAGCGAATTAATCCTTGTATGATGTTAGTTAATGCACAAATTGTGAACGTGTAAGCTAGTCAGTCGTAAACAAACGCCTGGCGTAGCCTTATTTCCGCGTAATCGTCTGTGTACTAATCACGCGTGTTTAAATCTAGAAACCCAGAACCAGCACCATGTTCTTGAATTTGTTTGAAATTAATTTTTCTTTGTAAGTAATAATCCAAAAAGCTAATTTTGATAGCTGTGTGCACTGGTTACATAGATTTGTCATTGAAAAGGGAGGTTTTTGTTAGAATTGGATTCTTGAACGTGTTGCGAGAGTTTGGTGTCCGTGTAGCTGGTTGGAGCTATAAAAATGCCCAGGTTACATTGACGCTGCTTTTGAGATTCGGAATGGAATCAATGCCTTCCCTCTTGTTTTAATGAAAAATCTGTTTACCCAGTATTTTGGAAAAATTCAGATGAGGATGAATTTTGTCTAAATGAATTTTGTAGAATTGGTTTTCTCTTTTTTTTATATAAACACATGGTAATGGTCAGTTATAGCCTAATTTAGTTTTTATTATTAAACTTAAACGGGGGCTTGTCTAGATAATATGTAAATAACAGGTTTGTAATGATAATCTGTTGTTAATAACTTTTGTGCAGTTACGACTAAAGTTAAGATTAAAACTAAAAATATAGTTTTAAGTTGTAAACAGTGAGAAACTTTGAACGATTTGCTATTTACTTAAGAGGTGACATCGATTCTTTTTTTTTTTATGAAAAAGTGTGTCATGCAGATAGTAAATCCTTGGTAATCCTGTTTGAGTGATATTCCTGTAAGCCGTTTGGTTCGATGGTTGATTGGAATGGTTTCTGTTGAAAGCTATGTTCTGCGTGCTTTTTTTGTGGACTGACGAATACGCGCAGATATTTCAATTTAAGGTGAGTGAAAAAGATTACCAACTTAGTGGTAATCCGATTCTCTAACCCACAATTGATGTTTAAATTTTATCTGTCGTGTTTAACAGTGGCTGTTTGTGTAATAAAAAGGAAAGCAAACAGTTGGTGATTAAATGGGTAGCGAAAGCTAGAAGAACCGATCCTTTGACTCATACCTGCTGCTTACGCTAAAAAGGGGTGAGAAAAAGGGTGTTTTACTCGCAGGCTATGCGTAATTTCGTCATGGTTAAAAAAGTGGATGCAGGATTGTTATTGCTGATAAAATTGTTACGTAAGGTAATATTTTGAATCGACCTAATGTTAAGGTTTTAATGCTTAAAGCCTAGTGCAGGAATATATTATGAAAACGTTGCATAGTTTAATGTTACACAATCACGAAAGTGTTTTCACACTTTGATGGTTACGTTAAGTTGTTCGTAGCATGGTGGAAACAAAAGTGTTATTGTATGAATTATATATGCAAGTTTGTTAATTATTTTAAGCAATAATTTAGATTTAGTTCGACTATGACGACGCACATTATGGGGCGTTATTAAGTTCGAAAGAAAGCTTTGCGTTCACACTGTAGTCATAACATGTTTTTCTCGATAGATAGTACTTGTACGTAAATGACTGACAGTCTGTTTGTTGTAAAGCATTCGTTAATGACGTAATTACATACTACAATTACCGCATTCGTTGGTATTCGACTATGTCAATTACTATTTTTGAATAATAATTGGTGGTGACTAACAGGGGGAAGTTTTAATCCTAATATTTAAGTTTGGGACCCCTTTAGGTTAGTTACAGTAAACGTGTTAATCGTTGATTAATTAAACAACTGACAGTTTGAATTTGCGTTGGATGGGACTCATGGGAGTTGGTCAGATGGGTAGTGCGAATTCAGGGCCGTGCAGAATTCTAAATGTCATTAAGACAACGGATATACGCCAAGTTTTTTGCATGAATTTGAGTTTGACCTGCCCTAAAACACCAATTCCTGAGATTTTGCCCATGTAGTGTAATTTTTAGATTGCTGTATTTAACATAATGGCGCTTTAGCATCGCGCGGTAATAAGTGCATGTTCTGGTTAAGCTCTAGTTACGATAAGTTGGAGCAATTTTATTAATCTAGTAAGTGAACTTACAAAATAATAGATTTTTGAAGTCACCGTTATGGTAAAAAAAAAGAAAGTAGTTTCTTAGGACGCAAATGTTTGCAGAATATGAGGGTAGATTTAGGAGATTTTCAGATTATTTGTCAACTAATTATACTACAGAATAGGGTGTGCCAATTATGAATATTAATGGTTCTGACAACTTGAAACGCTTAAAAATAAGAGTAGATGGGATGTGAATTCAATAAATATAAGGTTGAAGGTAATAATTTATTTAATCATTGTTTGTTGACTAATGACCGAAAAATAATTTTTAATTTTTTTTTTAAGTTACGGTTTTATCATAGATTAATGTTACAGTGATAAGAGGGAAAAATTTATCGATATTTTGTAACTAATTTCTTTTTGAGAGAATGTGTTGAATAGTTTGTAAGATCAGAAAAACATCTTGGATCTTGTGTTAGCAAATTTAAATTGAGAAATTTCGATTTAAGGAAGGGAATAAGGAAGGAAGGAAAGGTTTTGTATAGTAAATATAAGATCTAGAGTAAGAGATTTTTGTGTGTTAATAAAAAGATAGTTACCTATAAGTACATAGAAACCCCTCTAAATTGGAAGTGATTGTAGCAGAATTATTGCTTATTTTGAATTAATATTGATCATTTAAATGAGGTTGCTAACGTTGACTTCTTCGAGTTGTTGAAAAGTTTTCGATGGAAACAAAACGAGCAAACCATGAGCTTTTTTTTTTAAAGCTACGTCTTGGTCTTGGTCTTGGATAAATCGTTGAGTAGATAAATGATTCTTGATGTCCAATCATCGTCAAATCTTGATGATTAGGAAGTTAGGTAAACATCTGCATTAACTTTCTTCTGGATATGCTAGACGAAATCAGATGGAGTCGGTCAGCTAGCTTTGCACGAAATGAAACGGGTGAAGTTCGAACGTAATACCCGTTCTTGTGTCAGCGTGTGTCACGTGTAATATTGTTGTAATTCATGCTTTGATTATTGCAAAGTATTTTCCCCATCTAGTCTAAAAATACATTGTTGCAATTAATTTGTGACTTAGGCTGCATTATGCAATTTGAGAGTAGCTAACCATTGAAATGAACGAATGTAGATGGTATAGCCAATTTTTAAGCAAAGTTGTCTGGAAGAATTTAGATTTCAATGATTTTCTGTAGTTTTTTTTTCATGATAATAATCTGTTTTTAGAAGAATTCTCAGTAACTTGGCATGGTATTGCAGTTATTAAGAGTGGAGTTCATTGATTTACGATGAAAAGAATTCCTGTAAGTCGCTAAGATTGCTTTTTAACTTTACACTAAACGAATCCATTTTTATGTGTAGTGGCGTTTACAGATTTTAATATGGGAAAGAAGTCTTCGGACGTAACAATATGGCCCAGTTGTTTACTGAATATTTCTGATCAAAATACATAAAGATCTGTGGATTCTAAACCTGTTAAAGTGATTGCTCAAAAGATTTTAGCGCGCACTCAGCAATAGGAACTTGTTATTATTAAATCCCATAGGTTAAACTTATGAATGGCGCTATTCTACTTGTTATTATTACTGTACTTTTGTGTCACTGTTGATATTAAAAATTCGGGACGAATATTTTCTCGAGGGGGGAATCATGCTACGCCGTTATTTCTAAGGCCATAATATGTAATAAGGACCCCCTATATGCCAGTGTTATGATGCTTGTAGTATCTTCTAGCTACTGTAGAGTTGTTAGTCACACCCTTTGATCCTTATGTTTGTAGTATGTGCTAAGTAGTGCTAGTGCACTAATGATATGTAATTGATGTAAGCTAACTATGGTTCCTGTCTGCATGTATACTTATAGTTATGTGGTTGCTGTACTATTACACCTGTACATAGGTGGAGCCACGGTAGTGCAGTTGAGAGGGTGAAGTGCTGTGGGGACATCTGGTGTTGCCTACTGGTACTTCGAGCTCCTATTTAACCAATAGACCTGGTCTCAGCTGATCAGTTCACCTTTGGGCTCTGGCCCAGCAACATTCCTCTCCTCTCCTCTGTACTGCCAAGGGTGAAGCCTCCTAAGCTGCCTGAGCTTTCACTGAACCACTGTACTGCCCGCGTGGACCGGAATATACCTACTTTAGCCCTAACTTGAACTGGTTACTTCTGGTGTGGACTTAGGACTACTTTTACCCTTAGCACACTGCGTCTTGCACACTCCTATTTGTTCTGTAACCAAATTGAACGCACGCCAGACAGCTGAAATATTCTAAATACCAGCTTAATCTTTGCACAAGCATCCGCTCGAAGACTTTCCTAACGCAAGACAGAAGGGCAATTGGTCTGTAATTGATCAAATTATACTGGTCACTACCTGCCTTGTGGATGGGAACAAGGACAGTATACAACCATGACTCTGGAACTCCAGCACCATCAAGGATGTTCTGGAAAAGTGCAAACACCTCTTTAACTTCTCGCGGCTGCTTCTGTAGGTCTCCGTAGGTAACCTTGGCAATCCCAGCTGTACTTTCATTCCTGCACTTTGCCAGGGCCGCTTCAAACTCTTGAAGCCACCACTCCTCATCCCCCACTCCTCATCCCCCATATGGGATAAAACACAATGCGCTCTAAGAAGCAGCGGAATGCCTTCAGGAAGTGCATATACACTAGCAAAGCGCTCGTTGAAGGCATCCGCTATACTGTTTTCCCGAAGGACAGAGTGACTCGGGGCTGCTTACTTCGGGTCATAAACCCATGAGACAGTTACGTTTGGATCCTGCTGACGTAGTCGACGCTATGCTTGCGCCAACGACACAACCCGGGCACAAAGCCGCTCACTATAGGCTTCTTTTTCAGACCGAATCACAAATGTCGATTCCTTGGCCGTGTCTCTGTAAACCAACCACCTCTCTCTATCGTGAAACCGCTTCCACTGCCGGTATGCCCGGCACCAATCTCGTACTGCAACTGTACAGGCATGCGTCCACCATTCAGGCTGCCGCCGTAGCGTGTTGGTTCTCTGTGGTCTGTCACACAGAACTCTCCACCTACTTACATTCTCCGCAATTCAGCCGCAGAAGCACCCATCGTCCACAGTAGGTCTCCGTCTTGTTGTGTTCAAAGGTTGGACCTTGCTTCCAACTGTGCGCAAGAGCACCAGAAAATGATCGCTGTTTCTCAGATCGTCTGACACCTCAAAAGTGAAATTCACCGCTAAAGACGGCATGCAGACAAAAAGGTCCAACACCGATTCCTGAACAGGTCCTGCTTACCACCTGGCAAAGGTCGGAGTCCCATTCTGACTAATCCTTAAGCCAACACTGTCAATGGCACTTGCTAATTGCATCCCCTCACATCGATGCGGAGGGAACCCCAATCATAATGGCGACTGTTGAAGTCACCACCTATGAGATACGGCGACGAAAAACTGACTAAACCATGTACACCACTCAGCAGATGTCGGGTTTCCTGTCGCATGCAAGAACACAACAGTTACCCATTGCTCCCGAATCCAAACTTTAATGGCACAGGCAGCAATACCGTGAATGTCTTGCCTAATCGCTACCGATAGACAGGCACAGACCACTTTACAAATATCCCGACTTTGACTCTCGAGTATATAAAATCTGCACTGTACTGCATAGCAGCTGCACTGTAATCGTGCATGCTATTAGCTTCTTGAACCCCAAGAACGTCAACATACTAAAGAAGCTGCTCAACCTCTACTATCTTGTTGTGAAGTTCTCTTGCATTCCATGTTGCTACACTGAAAGATGTGAATGCGGATCAGGAACAAGCACAAGCTCCAGACTGCAACAGGAACATTACTCCAGGCCCCCCGTCCCCCCCCCCCCACTCTGATCACTCCCCTACTGGCGTCTGCCAGTATATTGTCCGTGAGATTCTTGAGATGAGTGGCGTTCATTTGACTAATTTCTAGTTCATGGCTGTCTTCTACCTGAAGCTGAAGATCTACCACTTGTGAAACCTCTAACATTAGGCTAGGCTCTGAGACCGACTTCGCAACTACACCCAGTGCTGAATTTTGCAGCAACCTTTCTTGATTAGCATAAGAATGATCCGTACCTGTTTCACTCAACTGACTTTGATCCATTGGGCAAGATGCTTCCTCATCGTTCCGCTGATCTGCAGCCATCGTTGGCACTTGCTTTTGCATTTGTGTTTGCGTTCGCTGCTGTGTTTGTAGCTGTGTCATACGCTTTTTCCCGCCTTGTTTGCGTTTCGCTGGTGGCATCAGCCACTGATCATCACCAACACTTTCTTCAGTTTCTGACGAAATATCTGCAACATCTGTCATTTGCTTTTGCACAGTGCCACGTGCACTTTCAGCTTCATTTTCCCGTGAAGAGTGCTGCAACATCCGATCATTTGCATTCTGCGGCTGCTCACTGGTGCTCGGTTGCAATTCACTGCGCCCATGCATCGCAGTTGCCTGCTGCTGTACAGCCTCTGCCCACTGTCGCTGCCGCTCCTCTTGTTGCACCACTTCTTGGAGGTGTGAGGAAAGTTGGCGAGGATCACGCCAAACCCCACATGTTGTGCATTCACGACTCATACACGCACGTCGGTAGAGACCTCTCATGGAGCATCGCAAGCATTTTGGCGCGCGATCTTTAACTAAGACAAGAGATGGAATCCCTCGGATATTAACCATGTCAGGCACATCCTCAATCGTGACACCTTCTCGCAACCGCAGTGTCACAACACGTGCTCCCATCTCACACACGGTTCTGCCACGTGCCATCAGACTCTCAAACACGTGAGTCTCCAAGCTTGCGATCTTACCAAACGCCGCACTGATTTCTTGTGGCACGATTCCTCGCGGTAACCAGTGCAAACGTGCTTCATGTAGATTATATAACTCTGCTAGATTTTCGCCAACTCTCACTTGTGCTTTGAGTAATACCTGTTTTGCTCCTCTTGACTTTAATTCGACCTCAAAGGCATTTCCGCCGTGCAGGGAGCCAACAGCACTAATTTCGTTCACTCCTACAATATGCTCAACTGCCAAATTCACTTGTGTCAGTGAATACGAACGTTTGCTCGGGTTACACACAATCAGAACCGAGAGGGGCATTTTAATGTTGCTTAGCCCGCCTCCATATTGTCGTTTCAGGGCCCGTAAGTTCTTGGAATGTTGCTGGTACTCCACCCCGCCCTCCTCTCGTTCATCCTCTTCCTCGCTCTCACTCCACCTGTTTTCACCTTGCACTGCCTACAGTCTTTAGCACCGCTTCACGTTCCGCTTCTCTGCCGCTTTGGCCCTCTACCCCCTTCTGCTTCTTCTCTCTTGAATCGCCATGTTGTTCATCATTGTTCACTCTATCACTCACTCCAAACTTACGGACACCATCTTCAGCTACACCCCGTTCCTTTGCAATTTGCATCACTACCTTAAACGTCTTAACAGAAACTAACCCAGTGTTTAACTCACTGCCTGTAATTACTTTACTTCTTACCAAGTCTCGTAGCAGGCCATCTACATCAGCCACCATCTTTCTTCCTATACTAACAAATTTACTAACTAACAAGCATAACTGCACACGGCAAAAATGCAATCAACAACGTTTCCAGTTTTGAAACTGGACACAAAAATTCAGTGGCGTAACTATGTCATGTTGCGCCCCCCTGCAAAATTCCAGTGTGTTCCCGCCCTCACCCAGGAACCCACAAACAAACTTATGACAAATTGAACCTGTGTGTTTTAATATTTAAATTTTTTAATTTAATTTTTGCTTATACATGTACAACTAGCGTAACAACTTGTGGTTGTGTTTCCAATTCTTTTCGTCAAACTTTTATTTCTGCGAATATCTTGATTACTTCATCTAAATTTATTTGCCTAGCTTGTGAATCGCTCTTGCGACATAGTACTCCTGAGGTAATTCTTTATGATTTTAAATTACGAAAACTATCGTTCTGCCGAAACAGAGTTACTGAAAGCGCAAGGAACAATAATGTTCGGCATTAAAGTGGCCCCATATTGCTCTAAGGTGGCACTATCACCGACTGAAAGACAACTTCTAGCGCTATCTGGTACTGTCTATCAGTTGCTTGCACCAAGGGTAGGAATGTACAATGGTATTTCTTTTAATGAAACAAACAAGCCACGACCTCGTCAATTCTTGAGTGAAAATTTGGTCCGTCGTCGTGGACCTGGGAGTAAGCTGTGAAGGTTAACAATACCACTGCCGCTAGATGGCGCCATGGTTTGGTTTTCTATCAGTAATAGTGCCACTTTAAAGGAAGCAACACAATGCAGCCAAATTTCCGTTTCTTTAACATGTTCAGTAACTACTAAAATGTTATTACCAATGTTATTAATTTACTAGTTGTGCCCATGCGCATGCTGCGCCCCCTCCCCTCCCCGCTTCCCTCCAGGTGTTTGGTCTTTGGTTTTAAATTTATCAAACCGAAGACCGAACATGTGAATGGCTCCCACATATGCCCCTTCCCCCACAATTACTTTAACCCACAATCCCCACACTCCTTCCCCTCCCCCCATACATGCTTGCCCACCTCCCCCTCACCGAAAACGTTGCCCCGTGACATTCTCCCTTTGGTGCAGCCCCGGAAAAGTCACTGCCTGAAGGCTAAAAAAAAACCGTATCACTGAGAAATCCAGCTTTCAGTAAGTAAGTAATCCCATGTTTAAGTGAATCCTTTGAAACAATTCACTTCGGTAGCGCATACTGCCCGCCACGCACACTTGCCCTGGCACCCTCTCCCACACCCCCCGAAAACGCTGCCCCGTGACATTTCCCCTTTGGTGCAGCCTCGGAAAAGTCGCATGCGTATGTTTGACTGAAGGTTAAAAAAAATACCTGAGATCTCCAGCATTCAGTAAGCAAGTAACCCTATGTTTAAGTTAATCCTTTGAAACAATTCACCTCGGTACCGTGCATGGCGACATTGTTGCAAGCAACGATTGTTGGCGCCCACTTAAAAACAATTCAACTCCTTTCTGGAAGTGAACATTTAAGAAATAAATCAGGCTGCCAATTTCGACAACCAATCGTCGTTTGGGTTAAAGTTGTCTGGTTTAGTAGACACGGGTTGTTTTTTTTTTGTTTAGCTCAAACGCCGACAATGGCAAAGTCCACGTGGCTAAAACTTTGTTGGCCGCTTTGGCCACAACAATACCAAAAAACGAACCCCAAAACGGTGCGGCAGGTCCGGTAAGTGGCGCCATCTCTTCGAAGACTTATAACCAAAGTGTTATAACCCGAACTTGTAGTCCAAGGCCGTCAACAGACGGCGACATGGTAGGTTTGGTAAGTGGCACCATATGTTCGAAGACGTTGGAAAAGTGTCCCAACCCGAATTTGAAGGCGAATCCCGTCAACAGATGGCACTACAGGGTGGGGTACTTGATTGTACGACGGAATGGCGTGGCCGGTGACTTGGCCGCCTGCTCCGTATTATATATGTCGATTATTTTATTGCTTGTTAATTAACTCGAAGTTTAATGGGCAATTACATCCATTTTGACATGCATGTTTGACTTTTGGATCACTTACACAATAACTAAACAGAAGAATTGCGGTAAGAATACGTTACTTACTTCCGATATAACAATTTAATTACTGCATCACCAAAACACGACAGGGAGATAGCCATTGTTTTGCTGGAACGCTCAGAAATTAATGCCGACAGATGTCACTTTTCGATTTCGACTCGCAGCCGATTGAAACAGCTGTATTGACTGTGAGTAGCTCAAGCGTCTGACGGCCTTAGCTGGCCGGCAGTGTAGTGGCCAGCTAAGGCCGTCAGATGCTTGAGCTCCACACAGTCAATAAAGCTATCTCAGTCGGCTGCGAGTCGAAATCAATCACATATCCGTCTGTCGGCATTAATTTCTGTGCGTTCCAGCAAATCAATGGGGACCTCCGTGTCGTGTTTTGGTGATGCAGTAATTAAATTGTTATATAGGACGTACGTAACGTATTCTTACCGCAATTCTTGTGTTTAGTTATTGTGTAAGTGATCCAAAAGTCAAACATGCATGTCAAAATGGATGTAATTGCCCTTGAAGCAACTTTGTGAGTCATAGTTACAAACAAAAGAAAATATTTATTATCAGTATTACAACAAGAACAACGTTAGTATTTAATTATTTATTACAATTACTGTAATGTTTTAAAAAAAAATATAATCTATTGCATTAATTCAGCTAAACGGCGCAGTTATACACGATTTCCTTAACTTTCTGATATTTTGGGTCGTCATCAGCATGTAGTGTAGTGCACCTAAGAAAACCGAGGAAGTCGCTAGCCTTCGCTCAGATAATGTGATCCACCCAAAACCAAACTTGGTATGAAAACCCGCCAAGTTTCCATAAACGGTCGGCCTTTGAAGGTAGTGATATCATTCAACCAGGGAAAGGCCGCCAAGGTCAATCCTATTAGCCAAGTTAATCGCACCGACTAATAGTTCGAAAGTTAAATGAAAACTTGAAGATTGCTACTCGCAATCTTCAAGTTTTCATTTAACGTCCAAAGTATTATTGGGTGCAATTAACTTGGCTAATAGGATTTACCTTGGTTGAATGATATCACTACCTTCAAAGGCAGACCGTTTTTGGAAACTTGGCGGGTTTTTCTACCAGTTTTGGTTTTGGGTGGATATCACAACTTTCATAGGACTGTGAACGTACATTAGGTTACACCGTCTGTTTAAGATGCTTTAATCCCATTTTTGCACACACTGACTAACAATCGCTGATTTCGTTCGCTTCGCTCATTCAATCAGCACATCTCCTACAGTTGTTTTGTTTATTCCTGCACCTTCTCCTTAATTTTTCAAGATTTCGTTCACATTTAGTCACGCAGCGAAGGTCGCTGTTACCAAAACAGCAGAATGCGAAGCATTTTATTTTTGGGTTATTAACAAAAACTCCATTAGCTCGTATTGTTACATAACCATCATCGAACGTGCGTCCCTTTATTCTTACGCAATCCACGGCAACGTTAATGTTTCTTTATTTTGGCCTTCGTTACAGTTCAGTTTTTAGTTCGTCCAGGCTTTTACAATAAATCTAAGGACCAGTCTTGATTGTTGAAGCATTGTTGTTTAAAATCTTTGGTTGCAACTTGGAAAAGAAACAAAACTTAAATTCGCCGGTGGCGAATTTCAAAACCCTCCCACACAATTGTCCTGACCCCTACAACCCCCAAACCGACAAAAGGACCATCCTCAGATCACCATGCATTCGTGGGCAAAAGATCAGGTACTAGGCCTTCTTAATTTTGCGCTAGCCATGAGGAAAAAGTCTATGGGATTTAATATGAGAAAAATCTTACTAGCTAGCCAAGCTAGCTAGCTAGCTAGACAGTAACATAAAAACAATGTTATTGACGCATCTTTTTCTCTATGATTGGTGGACACTCATCCTTTAAATTTTAGTTTTTCTTAATCTCTGACCCTTTCCCTTACGTTTTCCACAATTTGAAACATGTCTGTCGCATTGGGATTTATCCTCAACATACCAAAATATGCTTTCAGTTGCTTACAGTTAACAGACACGTGGCTGCTAGTGAGCTGCCTTTTTATCATTAACAATCAATTTTTAACAATCGGATGTCTGCAATGGGATGATCTACTGTTACTTGACGGCGACACACTAGCGTATATCTAGATATACTGTATGTTTAATACAACATGCAGTTGACGCCAACAATACGACGCCAATGAACGCCAATGAACGCCAATAAAATAATATGCACTAACCATCTATAACTAACTTGATGGGCGAAGTGCTGGCAAGCTTCTAGATGTTATGTACTGTAGTGCAAGCGTCTTCCAATTCTCTCTCACAAATGCTTTCTTTCAGGAAACATTTTTTCTGGCTGGCCAATCTCTCTCTGAGCTATATATTGGGATATATTGAGTAGTTGGAGTTTGCAGTTAACTTTTAATTTCAAAATGGTCGATATCACTAGCTTTTCGGCCGCTAAAATTTAATTGAACGGTTCTTAAAAAAAACAAAAAAAAAACACCGGTGCGCGGTGTTTTTTTGTTTTTGTTTTTATTCACGATTTTTCAGATGTGAGCAATGGCTTTTATTTTTTAATAAAGAAAACAACGCCTCGAGCTTACACTTTAATGAGTAATATAATATCAAAGTTTAAAAGGGACATCCGGCCTGCCTTATAACATTCCGCGTGCCAAATTACAGCTACGCATAGATCGTCATCCGAACAATTACGGTGCCAAGGTCGGCTGGGGTGGTAGCTGCGTTCCTCGCATAGCTGCTGTCTCGGTTGGCTTTGTAAATAGTACACGTAGTCAAGTCAACGATTGTGTTGTTACAAACCGAAATGATTCTCGTATTTTAAAATCACAATTTATAATTTTCTAGACTAATGTCGTATAATTTTGCTTCGGCGATCTATTGGCGGCGATCTATTGGAATAATAAATTTGAATTTTTATCGCATTAGTCTATTAGATTTTAGATCTCATGGTAAATATTAGAAAATTAGTAGATGTACACACAGAGATGAAACGTCATGATTATTGTACGCGCACAATGCATCATTTAGTGACGGGTCGTTCTTAAATATAGTTAACAAGTATTCAACAGAAAATCTCCTAGACGCCACATTTTAAAACGATTTTTTAGCAAAGGAAACACTAACGGTAAGTAAATAGACCTTTGGGGCCGTACTTGATGTGGAGGATCGAAAAAATGGCGCTGGGAGGTATATCCCTTTAATACTAAGTTACGCCATGTTGAGAGAGCAAATGTTGCACCTTCGGTAAAATTCTTTTCTTTAGATCCATTTTTTAGTCGTGACATGCCTATGAAAAGCCCTTAGATTCGTTTCGAAGCCATCATTTAAATGGAACTAGGGCTCACGAAGTCATCGGCTCCAAAATGTGTTTGGTGAGAGCGTTGATGCATGATCGGAAAGTTCTTTTTAGTCTTCTGTACAGCCGTACCGGCTGAGAAGACTATTGCAACGACTTTATCCGTTCGTCCGTCCGTCGCTTTTTTCAACTTCGCAACGGTACCAGATAGAGACGACCACTGTTTACAACGTCAGATTCAGCGTCAAAAGTTAGTGAATAACATGGCAAATTAACACATCGTTACCTCCTCATAGCTAATAGACTTCTTCGACGTAACTAAATTAAATAATAACATTTCATCAGCGAATTGAAATCCTAAGGATTTGTGTTAACGCAGCCATAAAAACAATAACATTTTGGCTTCGTTTAAAAGAGTCTTGTCGCATTGTTGAATGAATGAATAGGTTTACGGTCGAACCAAATTCTCGATTAGGCCTATCTGCTACTTACGAAACTAAAACTGCCGTAAAAACTGAGGCCGAAAAATGAAAATCAAGCCTAAAGTCACGTTACCATGACAACGTCAAGATGCTACACGAGTCGCTGCTGGCTTTCTCAACAGCGTTTCCGTCCCTTCCCTACTATCACTGATCTATATAGGCTACGTTGCGCAATACGTTGTAACACTTAACTGTGTGCCTGGATCGAGGCATACCGTGTTGCAAAAATGAATATGCTTACTGTATACAATCCAAATCTGTGAGTTGCTACTTACGAAATGAAAGTTGTAAATTAGACCTAAACGCTGACAATTACGCCTAAAATTTAAAATAAGCTTAAAAGCTAACACATTTTTAACGGGCAATTCTGATGGTTACTGCTTTTAGATTATATAAGAGAGATAGCTGTTGAAATGTGTGACAGGGAAGTGTACGTCACTATTGGTAGTGGTAGAACAGTGCAGAAGACCGGATGTGACTAGGTAGTCGCTGTAGCCGCTTGTTTACTAAACATTTCATGTGCTAAGAAATAAAACCATACGTGCGTTCCTGAGAACCACGTAATTAACTTTTAGCGACCTTAAGTTTTAACGACAATGGTTTAAGTTATATCAAACATCCATTCACTCACAGAAGTTGGCTTAGTTTCGTTAGCAGATCAATCAAGGTCAAGTCATTCAAATCATGTGATACGTTCTTAAAATTCATATCCGTATGGTGCGACGTCAAACACAATATCTGTCTAAGACACGTAGTTAACGTATACTCTTTAAAAACATGTTATGATTCTGGCAGTGCACCAGTCCATACATTCGTAAATGTTAGCTGAAAGATTTGGTTTAACCGTGAATGTAAGATGACTATTACAGTTTATCCAAATACACTATAAAACACATGCTTCAAATTATTAATATATTTTGGATACAGTTAATGTAAATATTAAATACACTGTTTCAGTAATCGTTTTGTTTTATATTAGAATTTTTCTCCATTTCATGTGTGCCCCCAGCTCCTCTGCGCCCCCCTGCGACTGCAGGTGCTGCAGCATTGTAGTTACGCCACTGCCAAAATTCAATCGTGCGTGGGGCAACTACAAACATCACGGGTCTATTTTAATCACGTTTTTTTCGCTATCATTCCTCCTTCTAGTATGAGAGGTGAAATAACACCTTCGAATTGAGGACATGACCTTGGTAAACTTATTCATGGAATGTTCATAACACGCAAGATTAAAATAGAAAATAGCAATAACAAAATTACTAAATCTAAATTCCGGCATGAACTACAAGTTATCAGAATCACCTCAATCTGTATAAAACAGCAACAAAGTAAGAAATATTATAATTCATCCTTACGGACGACTAAACTATTGGCCAAATAGTCAAATTCGCTTGCCATCAAGAATGAAGCTGGAGCCGGACAGGTAACGAAATTTAAATTGTAAACTCTAACTAATCCCAACTTATGTCGCAATTGTAATGAATAGGCCTATTGGCCGAGTGTAGCGTACTCTATACTACATACTAGTAAGCATGACTGCCAAAGGGAAGAGACATTTATTAATCGATCAACATTACATCATATACGTAATAGTTAGCTGATCAAGCAGCTGACCGGCGACTGAGCTATTACAACTAGTAGGAGTCTGCGACGCAGCTGTGGCCATCCACAAGCTGACGTCACACATAACATTGACATAATGACTTGGTTGGAGGGCAACATACACTACATATCCCACAGGATACGAAATCAAATTAAGGCTTAGCTTGGAGTAAGAAAATATTCTGGTGCAATGCCCTGGGACGGGAGCGCGTTAAACAATTAAAATAAAAAAGTATTGCATTAACCTGTTGAACTCGTCCCTTTTAATCGCCAGAGACCAGTGGGAGGGGTGCTCCAGAGACTAGTAGTGGGTGCTCATTCACTTTGTGTGAAGGAGCACCAGCTCTTTTAATATCCTTTTTTTTGTACCTGACTTCTATTCCTGCTTTATGGATCCGCTTCACAGGGAACCTCGTTTAATTCCTGCTGCTATTCGATGGAATTAATTATTGCATCAAGCATTGGATAGTCAGCCGAGTGAAAGTTAGGTGGAAGTTCATGTGATATTCTACGTCAAAACAAAGCTTATCAAGCACTGGAATAGCGTTGATTACGTCATCCTTCACGCTAATTTTTGTATGGTAAAGGCAACAATACAAATTCTTGTCCTTCCTCTTAGCACATTTTTCTGTCAAGCCTCGCGTCAAATCTACTGAACAGCGTTGTATTGGGTTAAGCTGGGTCATTCAAGTTGGGTTTCGACTGGGTCGGCCAGTAAAAGGTCTGAGCATCTGAATTTTGTTTTTGTCCTAATTGTTGCATTTGATTGAAGCATGACAGTAAAGCAATGGATTCAAAACATAGAAACCAGTACCGTAATTACAGGTTTACTTTTATTTATTTAATAAAAACCAGTGGCACTAATTTTAAAAAAAGTTGAAGGTTGACAGCAAAATGTAATGCTCTACCTCTAAAATAAGTAAACCCATAAAACAAAACATAGGTGTCATACTAACATAACTTTTTAAGTAACACAAATTTTAAGTGACGCCTCTTTCTGACGTCACTTTATACTTACATTGTTTCTTTTATTGTTCCACTAATTTAAAGGTATAAAAGCAACACTTATGCTGAACATCAGGAACCAGGCTTCACTTAAAACCTGTGTTAGTACCACAGCTTACTCAGTTTTTTCTTGTGGCACTAATTTTAGGGATTTTATATGGAATGTTAGATCCTGCTGTCTATGCGTTAGCTCTTAAAATTTGTGTGTCTAAATCTTCCTGTTTGGCGTAAGTTGTGTAAGATACCATTTTACACTGAGATCAATCCATGTAAAAATGGAATATGACAGAAGGTGATAAATCTGTTTTCCTGTAGTAATGAAAGATTACAAGGCAATTATTCAGAACAAAAGAAATAAGTCAAGTCGACTTAACTTACGTCGACTTGAACCCATGTCGCTTTAGAACAAAGATGGATACATGGACATTCAAGTTGGGGTGAACGATAATGGGTACATGGTAGTTTCTGCGAAGGTGATATAGCATCAACCAAAACCCCTCCCTGTTCCTAGGTCCCATTCAGCTGGCTGGGCTTTCATCTTCTGGCGCGCGCTTTTTTTCAACCAATAATAGCAAAACTGTCGTAAGAGCAACGTTGAAAATCGGTGTTAGGTGGTTACGTGGAGCTTCAATCCATTTTGTTGAGGAGGTGGTTTGAGATGAAGCGACTTGAAAGTGGTTTTAGATGGTTATATGGACATTCTTAAAGTTCCATATGAGCTAAATCAATGTAACTTAAGTCATCTTGAGCTAAAGCAATTAACGAACATCTCTGCGTACCTCCAACAATGTCAAGAAAACAAGATGGTCTGAAAACAACACGATTGAAAATGTATGTACATTCATAGAAAAACATTTAAAACTTCAGTTTCATAATTTTTCCTTCTTCAGCTATTGTTTTCAGGTAACCTATTAATCGTAATGAACATTTTATCCTGCCCCTGCCTTGGGTAGAATTTCACCTCAACTTTTTAAAAGTATTTACCTCGGGGTTATTTTCCCCGACGCATAGCTCTCCACATCATTTTCCTTGGGATATTAGGAGGTGGAATACTTTCCCCTGGGGTTTATACTCTATACTTCCCCGGGGGTTCAGCACAAAATCCCCAGGGTTCGACCACTTCGACTTTTCCCTCCCCTTCTGTTTTCCCCCTGACCATAGCTCACCTTTTTGTAACCCCAGGGTTTTTTTTACCCAGGGAAAACAAAACCCCCACACCATATCTCTCCACTGTAAATAACATGATACGACTTGCCAAGAGGGGGACGCCTCCTAAGATCGCTAATTTCGGTGTCTTCATTTGTAAAGAGAAGATCCAGGAGTGAAGGCAGTTGATCAGCCCTGAATTTGATGTGGTGGGAAACTAACGTGCTGCTTCAGAAAGTGGTAGTCGACGATAGTCAAAAATCTATCAATACTTGGTTTATATTGAGAATAGGCAACACTGTTCTCTCAATCAACATGGGGGTAATTAAAGTTTCCAACCAGTATGATTTCGTCGTTGTTGGTCACCCTGGCTAGGTTAGTCGCAACCATGTCTAAAATACTATATGCGGATCATCAGTGAGCTCGGCGCTTCTGTAGCAACAGCCAACGGTAATCCTCTGGGTGCTACCAGTAATCTCCATCCAGATGGCTTTCCAATCCCTCTCAATACTACAATACACGCCGCAAACAGAGGCACACACAGCCAGTGAACACACAGTTCATTGCTCCACCCTTTCTTCTGTCCCGTCTGTTAGCTGAAGTGAATAATGTGTCTCAGTGATGCAAATCACCTCATGAATCAAAGTTTTAAGTCCGTGTCTCTTACTAAAGATTCTTTCTGAATTAGTGTAAGCAAAAGTAAGGATCACAAGTTTACCACACAGTGGAGATTTGCAGTAATCCTGTCTGCCAGTAATTTTAGGCAAACCTATTTTGTAATCCCTTCCTCCACAGGTTGTTGTTCGGCTGTAGCGGCTTGTTCCTGCACACTAACCGCCATCCGTGCACTACTGTCCACAACTTTTGCAACAAACGGCCGTACCGTCTTACCAAAGAATGACAAAATAAGAGTTCCAGCCGGCCAGCATTCTGGCTTAACAAGTTTGCTATAATCCTCTAAGATGCCACAATACAAAAGAAGAGTAGCCAGTGTTGGCTCTTACCAACCCAGCAATTTCCTCCTGGGTATGTGAGGGGTGAAAGCGGGACACAAACAGTCTCTTGATCCATCTGTCGCCATGTTTATCGCTAAGTTTTACACTATCATGGTGTCTTGGGTTTTTCATTTTGATTCCACCGGCAGCTCCAGTTCCAATAATTGGCTCGATCTTCTTTTTGGTATTTTCACGAGGTTTGACATTTGATTTTCCCTCATTGAAGTAATGCTGTTTGCCTTTTGACAGTTTTTTTTGTCTTTATTCCAATTTTTACGATTTTTCCACGTTTTGAATCCCATGTCCACTGGCCTTTGTCTAGTTAAAGCGGGAAACGAATGAACACTCACTTGGGAACGGTTTGCTTACGAAGTACTCAATTGCATTCTTGTCTAGAAGCCGGAGTAGAGTTTACACATGGTTGGAAACCATTTTGCTTGTCTTTGCGTTGGACACGCTGCTTGTTTGTCATGTTTTCCCGTTGTGTTCTTCTAGTCAGAGTTTTGGCATAACTATCAGTACTGGTTATAGGGAGCTGCGCACCACGAGTAGCAGCAATACTGGCTGTAACACTTTTCAGTCTGTTGTCGTCGTGCAGCAAAGAGTCAACTGTAAATTTAAATTTATCATCCAATCATTTTATAAAGTTCAGGTACCGTGCCGTAGTTCAAGGTCCATTTCCTTGATCCTGTCACCCAGCAGATTAGCAGCGGTGGTTAAGTCTGTTATAGCAGGTCTAGTTCATCCTTCCCCATCGAGCAAGGTTGTCACTTCCGGTTCACAATTTGTACAAAACCACTTGATTCTAGCATCTTTGTAGTCATTTAGATGCAGGTAGTAGGTTTCGGTTTCTTTCTGGCACCTTGTATGCTACCATTTTTTACAAAATTCGCATAATGTCAAGTCATCATCCAAAACAATCCAAAACATCGCGTCGGCTCTTTCTTGTATCGTGTTGTATCTTGTTTGAGGTGGATGGCCGCACACCAAAATCGACAAAACGTCGTTGCAAGACGAAACATCGTGAGACGTCGCATCTGGTGTGTGACGCTCAACTCATTGCTATGGTTTTGGAGACGTGTGCAGCAAGCTGAGACAGGTTTCGACAAAATGTCCTGTCGTGCGACGTTTTGTCGATTTTGGTGTGCGGCCACTCTTAGCATAGTCTGCCTGAGAAAAGTTTACTCGTTGTGGAGAACAAAATCACATGTTATTGGTTTCTTTAAGTTTTAAACATGCAGTACGAAGTCTTTCATTTTGATACGGCCTCAAAATTTGGCTAGAATGACATATTTAGTTCTTCAATGCGGACTTCGGGAAGCCAGTTGAATTTTTTCGGCGATTGTTGTGCCATGATATTGCACCTGCCAGCAACAATGCAAAATCTACCCATCAAGATGGCACGTGCTAAATCTAAACACACGCTAGTGTCGTGCTATCAAATAATAGACACAGGACAAACCTTGAGCATATATACCATTTTTTAATGCTCCGTTTTTCACAAACAAAATTTGGTGGACAGTGAACATTATCTTACACATCATAAACCAGACCATAGCAGTTAAAAATAAAGACGAAATAAAAAAAGCCAATAAATTAACTGAACGAAAAACGGCTTCGCCATTTAGAAAAAGGCATTAGAGCTCGTCTTCCCTCACAGCTGTGAAGTACACAAATAAAAACGAATTAGAGTTCATTCGAATGCAACGAACTATAATTTGAACTCCAACTCCAGAGAACAAGGATTGTGGACATCCACACACACGCATACATGGACATCACCACTGTCAAAGAAAACGGCTGGATATTTCACACAAAAAAAAACACACGCACATAAAATACAACATATGCACGAACATGAAACAGAACGAAAACT
This sequence comes from Lithobius niger, assembly GCA_023313725.1. Taxonomy (NCBI): domain Eukaryota; kingdom Metazoa; phylum Arthropoda; class Chilopoda; order Lithobiomorpha; family Lithobiidae; genus Lithobius; species Lithobius niger. The sequence continues at coordinate 11,231 of JAHWFP010136708.1, read as the reverse complement.
TAAACCTACAAACACATACAAAACAGACGCCATAAACAGCAAAACGCCTACAAAATTGATAGATTAAAACTACATACACAAAATTAACTACACGTAATTACAACAACTAGAACTAAAACACAAACCATCAAACACACGGGCAGAAATACTGCCTTAGCTAGGAGTCTACTTGTTTACAAATTATAAATGCTCACAAAATACACATATAGCCACTAACAAGAAACATACTTAAATATAAAACAACAAACACAGACAAATATAAAAAAAAAAAGCCTGTATAAGACACAAATTAAACACGCACCCACACGCGCGCACAAACTGTAGGGATATATCTGAGATATGCTAAGTCTCTCGTCAGTTAACTCTGGACGACCATACATTACTTCCCAAAGAGCCTTGCTATCCGGACCTGTTTCTCAGTTTGTCTTCCCTCCAAAGAACAAAAGATTGAATATTGTATTGTACAGCAACAATTGCATTGTAAAATTCCTTATTGTAACCATGAGCTCACCATGCCTACAACAATGTATAGCATAGCACCCTCTTTAACAATGCCTTGGCATCCCCACTCCAAAACTGTCATTCCATTCCCAGCTGTCAAACCAGTAAGTTACCTTTCGAAATTAATAATTAGAAATTCGTCCTCGCCCTTTTCCTCCACTAGTCCCAATTTCAGTCAGCATGCCCCCTAAACATTACTTGTATTCATCCCCATCTCATTAGCTGCTTTGTAGCAGATTAGGCAGTGGCAGGCGAGTCTCTTACCCATCAAAATCCTGAACAATAAACATCATAGCCCTAACTCTACTTGCAATTCTTTCATAATAATAATTCCGCCCGTAATCCAGCCCTTGATGCTATAAAATGGTGCATCGGTTAGAATAAACCCATCAAAAATGTAAATTGATTCAGGAAATTCTAGATAGCAGATGGAAATTTTGATAATTTTTAATTTGAAACCTAAAACATTAACGTATTTGAAGTTTTGGTGAACCTAATCATGTCGCAACCAGTTAAATTCAGTTAAATGCTTTAGATTCTTCCCCTCCATTTCCTCCTCCTTCATTCCCCACTTCGCAGTGCTGTAATGGAGTCTAGTGAGGAGCCACGTTACAATTTTCGTGTGACGATAACAAGGGAGAAGCAGCGTGACCAAATGATTTCAAGCTCCATGCCAGGGGAAGGAATGAGCGCCAGAAACCAAGCAGTGAATTTGATCGACCTTGACGTGGAAGAGGGACAATCTCCTGCCGTACTGAGTCCAATTGTAGCATCTAGATCCCAGGTTAGAAGTAACGTCATCAATTTTTGAAACTGGTTCTGTGTCAAGTGATGGTAGTTATGGTCGGCATGTCTCCATGTTCAAAAGGGAGGTAACTCGAGAATTTGACCCCCTCCTTGTCAAACTTCCAGCATCGAGTCTAACCTTCCCTGTAAGGAAAAGTGTTACAAAAATTACCAGAAGGAGACAAGAGGTAGCACCAGAAGATGATGATGAGGATTACCAGCGTGGCCAAGAATTCCACAATCTAAGTTCCATTTCAATCGACCACTACGACCATCCGTTGAATTCCAGACGTCTTCATGATGAGGGAATTATTGATAACCGGAAGAGAAATGATGCCTTTCGATGACGTGTGCTAAAGAGTAGAAACTTGCCATCAACAACCATTGTTTCTGAACTGGCCAACTACAGTAGATCACGAACCATTGAGTTTGAAGGAGATTACCCACAGACTAACCAGAGGTCAAGTGTTGCAGTAGCTCCTGAAGCCCCTGAAGTTGTCACTGCGCCCAATTCGGAAGGAAACCAGCTTAGGAGTTCTCAAAGGTTACAGCAGAAGGACCTGCAAAAGTCTACGATGGAAGAGTTTGATTTAGAAGAGGTTAATCTGAGCTTGACGAGTGAAGAGTTGAGGAATCTAATGCGATTTATGCCAGCATCAGAGTGTGGAAAAGATGCAGCTCGACGTTCAGACCCTACATTTACATCCAGAAGGGAACCTGTAACCCCTCCAATACGTCATTCAGCTCCACTTGACAAAACCACTACGCCATTTTCACCTGAAAATAATGCAAGAATTGGTGCAATCCGTTTAAGTAAGCAAGATCAGCTTGTTAATTTGTACGATTCTTCTGATTCAACTTCTGAGGAAAGATGCTATGAATAGGTAAGAAATGTAAGTAGTCAAAGGTTAAATGTATCTAATTTAACTGACCCCTTTAATGTCCCTGGTGTACAACAATTACCTAATAAAAGAGTTACTGTTGCCCCATTAAGAAATACTGTTGATCCTAGGGAAGTTTACCTTCCAGAATTTGCTAAATATTTTCCCTATCATGAGTTTAATAATCCAGAAAGGGGGACAGCTAAATTAATAAACCCAAGCCACTTGTCAAACTCTCACCAACCATCAGGGGTTCTTCCGCCTCCATCAGTTGTTTCTTCATTACTGAGGGTTCTAAATTAAGCCTTTCATTAAAAGTGTGTTCCAGCTCTGAGAAAAATAAAATAGCTCCAATGTCATCCATGCAGTCTGACAAATCTTGTAGTAAATCAGTTAAGGAAGATGTAAGAAATATGAGGGTTCAAATGGAGAGGTTAACGGAGGCTATTGTAAGCTTGCATGTGTCCAAAAAAGATGAAAGCTCAATTAAACCAACAGCCAAGGTTAGTGCAATGTTCGACCCAATAATCCATCATGTTGCAATTGAAAAGGAATCTACCTTGCCATTTACCTTGCCATCGAAGCCTACTGATAATTGGAATCTTAGGTCGAATTGTGGTCCTGAAATTAAAATTAAAGCGCTTGAACTGCCACGTTACAATGGTCTTTCGTGTTCAACCCCAGCCTTTGTCTTCCTAACTGAACTAAACAAGATTAAAGCTGTGAAGGGCTATTCAGACGAAGAATTTTTGAGTAGTTACCTTCCATTAACACTAACTGAACAGGCATATACTTGGTTTAGAGAACACCAACCATTCAATTCTTACAGGGAATTTGTGTCTGCATTTAAGTATGCCTTTCATCCCCCTTCCAAAAATCGTCGGTTAATTGCATCTTTAAGACAGACTTGTCAGGGTGTAAATGAAGGCTTTCAGTCGTATTTCCAAAGATGTGATGCTTTAACAAAACAGTTGGATGGCAGCTATTCTGTTGAGGAGATCATAGAAATAATTAAGCAAAATCTTTGTGAAAGATTTCAGCCTTATGCATGTCAAGGGGATTTTCATAGCATGATTGAGGGGAGGGGGGGATTGAGGCTTAATTGAATTTTATAATTATGCTACGAAGAGGATGGGTGTAAATACAGTCTTACAGTAGGATGGGTGTAAAATGGGTGTAAATACAGTCTTATCTGGTAACGCACTACGTCCTAACTCGAATGTGTCTTTCTCGAACGTGTCGCGTTCCACCAATGGTGTAAGGGTTCTGGCAGTTAGTCCAACTGTGGCAACGCCCCCTGCAATAAATAGGAAATTTTGCCAATTGCATAACTCGACAAGTCATGATGCTAGTGAATGCCAACAAACTAAGCAACTGAGCGAGGTTGTTAGGAGTGGTAACATTTCTATTCCTAAGTTGTTGAATAATTTAGGCTCTCAATCTTTGGTTAACAGCGTTCAAAATGTTAATAGCCAAAGCAACCAGGTTGCAGTTACCCAACCTAAATCCTCTTTGTTTGCCAATTTAGATCAGAGCACTCCAGCTAAAACGCAAAGGCAAACTATAACTTGTTCAGAATGCTTTAAAGTTGGGCATACTGGTAAAAAATGTTGGGTTAAATATCCAGAGCAGAAGGCAGCCTTTTACAATTCCTTGGGTGCAGGGAATGTAAGCCAGATCCCACAAACAACTTCTGGGCTAAACCCTTCAGCACCGCCTTACCCAAATGCATAAGACGTGCCGCGAAAGCTGGATTTGCGGTACCGTCATCACAGGATTATTGGTACGGAGGCCAGCTACCCGACAATCCTCGACAAATTCCAAGAGGATACCAGATTGAGCGACCCCAAAAGCTAGACTATTTTGACCTCCCAGATGAAGTTGATGGACCTAAGGAGCCCCAAAATAGCCCTTGTGGTTATGTTGGTGTGCAAATTGGGGGCGAAATTGCCGACGCACTTTTGGATGGTGGCTCAAGTTTAAGTTTTGTACATGAGGGCTTGCATGACGACCTGGTAAGTTTGGGTTACAAATTTAGAAAAAGGGACTATCTAATTCGATATGCTGATGGGCGTTGGGCGATTTGTCTGGGGTTTTTCTTAATTCCTATCCAAATTAAGACCCATTATTTTACATACCTTTTTATTGAAATGCCAAATGCTGTACAACCTTTAATTCTAGGTGCCGACTTTCTAACTTGGTCCGGCATGATTTTGAATTTTAAAAAGAATTACTGGTTTTGGCATCCTTACAAGGGAGACGTCTATGCACTTCCGTCGCAATCCCCTGCGCATGCTCCTCCCAACTGTTGGTGCGATAACTGGCAACGCGGAGTTACACCCTGCTTGGTGGAAATCCGAGAGAAAGTCAATAACATTACAATACTGAATGACGTTCAGAAGGAACAACTTTTCTGTTTACTTGTTTCTTACCGTCATATTTTTTCAACTAGAGTGGGAAAATTCAAACATTGCCCAGATATGGTAGTTAACACTCGAGGAGCTCCTCCAGTTGCTTGCCGCCCCTATCCCCTTAGTTATTTAGGCAGACAGCAGGTCGCTGAGCATATTAAAAACATGCTTGACATGGGAGTAACAGTTCCGGGTTTCAGTGAACATTGTTGTCCGGTTTTTCTTGTGTCAAAAAAGGACGGACGAACTAGGATGGTGGTGGATTTTGTCCCTCTTAAGAACTGCCCTAGAGACAAATTTCCATTGCCACTCATTGATTCCCTCATAGCACGATACGAAAATGCCCATTTCGATCAAATTTTGATCTTCGTGATGGTTATTGGCACGTACCCCTCGACGCTGAGGTGGTAAAAAGGCATCGTTTGTCACAACAGAAGCTCAGTACATTCCGCTTCGTGCTCAGTTTGGCATGTGAAATGCGGGAACACATTTCTGTCATGCTATGACGCAATGTGTCGAGCCTATAAGCCACCTAGGAGCCAGTTCATATGTGGATGATCTAGGCTTAGCCAATAGGTCTTGGAACGATCATTTGAAAGGCCTGGAAGCTTGCTTGTCCATGATGGCGAAGAAGACTTAGCAGAACACTTTCAGAAAACAGAATTTTGCGCTAAGGAACTATTAATTCTAGGCTATTTGGTGACAGATGAAGGTGTAAAAGCCAACCCAGCAAAAGTACTCATTTTACAGACTTGGCCTGTACCAAAAACTGTGAAAGAGGTGCGCAAGTTCGTGGGTCTAGCATCTTGGTTCAGAAAGTTTGTGGCGAGGTTTGCTGAACGGATCTCCCATTGACATATATACTGCATGATAGCAAACAAAAGCAGCTCAAATGGGGTGCTAGAGAAGATGAGGCGTTCAATAACATCAAAAGTGCCTTATTGGATGCGCCAATTTTATCCCACCCTGATCCAACTAAGCAGTGGATTCTGTACGGAGACGCAAGTGGAACTGGTATTGGCTGTTTATTATGCCAGAAGGCACCAGCCAGCGACCATACTGTTACCCTGGACATGGCTTCACGTAGACTGTCAGCGGCTGAGGCCAGATATATTGTTCTGAACGTGAGTGTTTTAAGCTTACTTTTTGGATTAAAAAAATGGCGCCACCTTGTAGAAGGAGGGGACATACTTCTTATACCCTTTAACCCTAATGGACGTCAAGAAAAACTCCAGGGGGCGCATTGCCCGTTGGTTAGTATTCTTGTCTTCATTAGATGCAAAGCTGGTTTTTCAACCCAGCCGCTTAAACGCACCCGCCGATAGTTTGTCTCGTATGTATGAAGGAACCACACCTCCTGATGAAGGTCGCATGAATCCGCCACTAGTGGAATTTAAATTGCCCAATGTCAGTCATCCATTTTATGTTTTCAACAACGATTGTTTCAACTGTAAAATCGAGGTTGCACAGGTAACAGTGGAAATGATTACAGCAGAGACCCAACGTGACGAATTTATGAAAACACTCAAGCTCGCTTTGCAGGGGAAACCCTGGAAAGCATGCTCAGTTGATGTACAGAGATTTGTAGATAAATATCAAGAAAAATGTATCTTTGACCAACAGACAGGTGTGATATATTGTGAACTTGCACACAATACTTTTGAGTCGTCCAGTTTATAAATGTTTATACCTCGAAATTTACAGAGGCAAGTGTTGGAGCTGAATCACAGCACAATTGTAGAAGGACATTTTGGTGCTAGAAAAACCTTAGCCTGTCTGCAGAGACTAATGTACTTCCCTAGGATGAGTAAACTTGTCTATCGGTTCGTCAAAACTTGCCATAAGTACCACATAAAAGCTATGGTTTACGAACTGTTGGAAAAATACAATCCATCCCTTTAAACTATCCATTCCACACCTTACATTTGGATTGGAAACAGGATCTCCCTACGACCAAAAGTCCACGCAAGAACTGCAATATACTCGTGGTAACCGATCTTTTTACTGGCTATTTACTTTGTTTTCCTTGTAAAAAGTTCGATACAAAATCGTTTGTTACTCTTATAATCAACCAGGTGTTCCCAATGTTTGGTGTCGCCAGGAGAATCTTAAGCGACAACGGTTCGTCCCTGGTTTCGGAAATAACTCGTGAATTCTACAGGCGTTTTGGTATCAAACAATCTGTAACAACCCTTTACCACCCTGCGTCTAACAGCCCAGCTGAGCTCCACTGCAAGAAGCTTGGTCGGATGGTCGCACAATTCTGTGATGGTAACCCCCGAGATTGGGATGAAAAGTTGCCGTAATTCTTGTTGTCTATCAACAGTTCTATTGATTCCAGAACCGGCTACACACCAGCGTTTCTGAATTTTGGTAGGGAACTGGATATTGGCCCAGAACCCCCCCCCCTATTTTTGATACCCTGGAATGACCCCTTCCCTTATGGGCTGCCACGCTAACAAGTAATCTTAGGAAAACCTTAGCCCGTATACGTCGGCTACGCCAATCTGACAGAGCGTACGAGTACGCAAAGCTCAATGCCAAAATCCCTAAACCCTTGGAATTTGCCTTAGGCGATCGAGTTTGGGTCAAGAGCCATTTTATAAGTAGCAAACATGCATATTTTGCTGCAAAAATGCAAGTCAAGTACACCGGTCCTTATGTAGTGGTGGAGAAAATTTCTCCCCAAGTTTATAAGGTTCATGAAGCCTCATCTAGACTCCTTCAAAAAGGTTTCCAACACATTTCCAACTTGAGGCCAGTAGTTAACGAGATCCCTGGAGAATTTGGCTGACACAGGCAAATTCCTTGGTTTGGCATGCAAAAATGAAGATATATTTCTGATATTTCTACCTTTATTTGCCAAGTCCAGGACGGTGGCCTTTGAATGGGAACGTTAAAATACCTAGATTGGCAAAATTGTGATTTTTGTGGTTTTAATTGCATTAAAATTTATTTTATTTATTTTGTTCAGCTCATTTGCATGGTTAATTTGTTTAGCCTCACAAAATTCGATATTCATCATCATGTGGTCTGGCCAAACACCAGTATAAAAATCGCCACATATTTCAAGAGTCCCAAACCTCTTTTATTACCCTAAAAACCAACCATTACCTTCAGCACAGCGAATATAATTAATTTATCTGTAACATTAATTTTGTTAACCGTGAATTGTGGACAGTTTACAGTTCGTGGGTAAAGCCAAGTGAATTGGAGCTTGATGTTTACTCTCACTAAACTACTCTTGACTTTGCACATAAGTGCCATAAACTGATAAAAATCCACGTAATTTTGACTGACACGAAATATTTTGGACTGTTTTAACTCGTGCAAGATTTTGTCAATGTGTCATTAAAAAGGTTCAAAATTGTTACTAAAAGGTTCAGGCCCAATTTATTACCAAGGACTTAAAGCGTTAAATCGCGTTTGGTAAGGTTGGAGCCAAATTTTTTTTTTACCAAGGACTTAAGCGTTAAATCGTGCTTGGTATTAAAATGCTGTAAGGGTCTGCGTTAAATCGCGCCAGACAGCAACAAACCTTTTTTTTTTTGGTGAAATTGATTTGTCGCTGAAGACATAGTTTAATAGCTGAAGTATTTTGGTACCCTCTCCATAACAGTTAGGGGCATCGATTTGATTTTTAGGTTTAGCGACTTAAATGTGAGATCGTTAGGGTTCCTAACATTTCATTTTTGGTAACCCGTTTACGAAAACGAATAACCAATTTTGATATGGACTTAGTTATGACCTTTATTTATTTTTGTTCCGTGCAATTTGTTTCCTGTTTCGGGATAAATATCACCCATTGTGTATCTGGCCGCAGGAGGACATACCTAATTGTTGATACCAAACGCAACGATTTTAAAGGAGAAACCCGCATCGAGGTTTTACCGGTATCGTGATGAGCCAGGAATAAGCGGCTGTACAGCCAATGAAGTTCCTGATTGTGGAGCCGCAACAATAACCAGTACTGCACGTGGTGAAGCCCAAAAATTCGGATCCATAAGCATTTACAAGGTACAGGAGATGGATTGCAGAAACCCCGCTGGTTTCCCCACCCCAAATTTTTGTCAAAATAAGTTTTTGCTTACATTCTTGCAAGAAACTAACCCCAATTTTGACTGACAATTGCACAATTCATTTGTCCTCTAATCTTAGCTTGAATTTTTTTCGTTTTAATGTTCTGTACTTATTTTCATTAATTTTTCAGTTTTTGCCGATTGGGACGGTTTTCAGTGTGAATTAACAAGCAATTTAATAAAACACAAGATTATGGTGCATATGTGAAGGTATCTTTTAAGTTGAAAATGCTATTGTTTTGTAAAGTGCAGTCTTAAGTTAAAAAGGTTTTAGTACTTAACAATTTTAAACTGTTGGCAGTGATAAATTCAAATTTTCTTTTTATTGTTAACAAGTGTCAACTTGTAAGACTTGTGCACTTAATCACGTTTGCTGCATTTCACATGCTTTCTTTTCAGCCTTCATGGAGAAAAGGAAAAACTAGTAGGATAGATTATTCACGGTGGTTTTTGTGCAGTAATTTAATTTGTTTATATGCAATCAAATCTTGGTTGTCATGTAATTCATTGCAAATTTGCCAATTGACTAACCCATGCTAATTGGCCTATAGTGCAGATACCAGTGAAAAACCAGTCATACCTCAACAGAACAACGTTCATGGATTTTTAAGTTAAGCAAACCAAACGAATATGAACAACCACAGATAAAAATTGAACACGATCGCAATCCGGAATTTGTTAAAAAAAAAATACGGTAGATAAAAACAATGTCGCTAACACCAAGCTAGGCAAGTACTTCCCTGTTCCCATACGCATTACGAACTACAAAAAGAAAAATGTGGCAAATTTATCTGGGAGCAAATTTTTTTTTGCTAACAAATGTGCAAGTGCTTGTTATGAATATGTCATTCATGATTGTGTGACCTAATCTTAATACAATAATCATTTCATATTGGCTGCATGCACTGCAATATTTTAAATTGCATAACTTTAGGTGCCAAGACTAGATAATCTGTCATTTCGTGGCTTTAATTGCATAGCCATGGATTTTTGCCAAAGGGTGAAAAATTTGATGGAATCCCTATCATATTGCATATAAAAAAACATCCTACGTAAAAATTTGCCACAAATTTCACAGGTTAGCTTGTCCACACTTGCCAGTGGAAATACACTTTAAAAAATATTTTCACCATTTCATAAATAGTAACTTGCTGTACGCATCCTCTTGAAGTTTGGGAACCAAATAACGATCAAACAAACCTTGCTTCTTAGCCGTTTGAAGTTGATCTTCGTCTAGTTGGCTACTGAAAATATATACAGGCTTGCAACAAAATTGTGACTGTTAAGCTTTAATGTTTAGTGTGCAATTTAATACATGCGGTTTAAATTTATTAGCTTAATAAGAAGCATATCAAAACTTTGTTTTCATGCTTATTTAAGACGAATTGTTTTCATCCTCTTGTGCAAATTATGTTAAAACTTTCATTCCTTAAATTAAAAATACCAAGAGTTGTACTTTAAAATTACCAGCAAATTTAAAATTTCGATGAAACGATTTAAAAGAAAAACTATACATTTTTCGTGTCGCGTAGCTTTTATTACTAATCGTAATAAATTACTCCAAACTGTCGTTATTGTCGTAAACGCATTTACTTGCACGAAAAATTATAATTTTACTTCGTAATTTTTAATTTAATTAACACCTTTTTACCTGTCCTTAGTTAAATTACAAGTTCACATTTAATTTCTGCACCTCGATATAACCATGCACGAATTTACATATTTTATTGTAAATTTTACTGTAATTTAACACGTACGTTTCTAAAAAAAAATTTGATCTAACCTAATGCACAACGATTTTGTTTTAAATAAATACGTCTTTTTCTTGTTTAATAAACGTGTGAGCTCTTAATTTAAGCACCCAAGTAATTGTTTTATAGGTCCTCGGTTTTATTTTTGTTGCTGTAGCTAGAACAGGTAGCGTTCGTCTGCCTAAAATTGTCGTTGCCGCTTGGCCATCTTTAGATGTGGTGGTTGAAAAAAACAAGCGGCTACAGCGACTACCTAGTCGCATCCGGTCTTCTGTACAGTTCTGCCACTACCAATAGTGAGACACACTTCTCTATCACGGATTGCAACAGCTATCTCTGTGATACAATCTAAAAACAGTAACCATCAAAATTGCCCGTTACAAATGTGTTAGCTTTTAAGCTAATTTTACGTTTTAGGCATAATTGTCAGCGTTTAGGCCTAATTTACAACTTTAATTTCGTAAGTAACAACTAACGGAGATTTGGATTGCATACAGTAAGCCTATTCATTTTTGCAACATGGTATGCCTCCGCGCACAGCTAGTGTTACAACGTAATGCGCAGCGTAGCGTATATAGATCAGTGGTAGTAGAGAAGGGACAGGAGAAACGCTGCAGCAGCGACTCGTAGCAACTATTGACGTTGCCATGGTAACGTGATTTTAGACCTAATTTTCATTTTTTAGGCCTAATTTTTTTAACGGCAGTTTTAGTTTCGTAAGCAGCAGATAGACCTAATGGAGAATTTGGTTCGGTCATACACTGGGGGTACATGGAACTTGCTAAAGCGATGTGAAGTCAATGCGCATTGAACTCACGTCGC
>JAHWFP010136707.1:27527-50458 GCA_023313725.1 Lithobius niger | reverse complement strand
AATTATCAATTAATAATAAAATAAAATTAGCCGAGATATTTGGAAAGGTTATTTACAATGCAAACATAAAAAAAACGTTAATTACTAATTACAATTTAAATTTGTAAAATCCTGTAAAATAACTAATCATAAATAACAATAACACGCAACAGCATCCATCGTCATAGATAGGCTAATCCTGTCTCCCAACCATGACTTTTAAAATTATTTACACTTACTACGTTAATGCAACAACACATGGTTTAGGCCAAGCTTATTAGTGCGATGCATTATTTTTTATTTTTTATTTTATTTTTAAGAAACACTGACAATGGTACAGCTTTCCCCCCGCACTTGTTCCTCACGTTTGGCGATGCAATCGGGGACCATTGTGTCCCGAGTAGGTCTAACCTTGGTGGTAAGGCATTCGTGAACCCTAACCAAATACCATCTATCCTTCGTCTGTAGCCGGGCCATTGTCTTCGTATTAAACTCTTAAAATCCCAAATTTTGGTAATTTTTAACATTTGTTTGTTTGTTTTAATTTCGGATGGCAGTCAGTGACCACCAGGTCCTTGCCATTCCGGTTGCATTTGCAACAAACTTTTTATTATTATTACACAGTATTTGAAAAACGACGTGCCCTAAAAACGACGGTGCCGAAAAATTAATTAAATGGTTCTCGGGAGTGGTACTAAAAAATATTGATGCGAGCAGGCGATGTTTTATTTTTTACGTTTTATTCGTGATTTTTCAGATGCGGGCGATAGCTTTTTTATTTTTTACCAAACAAAGCAAAATCAGAAGGTTACATCTTGTTGTGGAGTACAATATCAAAGTTTTCATGGCACGATTAGCGTGAAAAGGTTACACATTTGATAAAAGTCATTCTTTAGATCTAAGTTTTCAGTTGTGATCGACCGTTAGATTCGTTTCGAGGCGATCGTGTGAATGGAAGTCATGAAAGGTAATGTTTGCTGCAAGTGCTGATGCGTGATCGGTACTTTTTTTTTTTAATATTTCGGACAATGTCATGAAAAACGTTTCGTGCGCTAAGAAAAAAAAAAGCCCATGCATGCGCTCCCGAGAACCACTTCATTAACTTTTTTTTAGTGGCTTTATTTGTTTAGAATGTGGAAAACAAGTTTTAACTGGTGCGTTATAAGTATTTTATTACAACGCTGCACAACGACTAAACTACTAAACGAACAATTTTCTGAATTGTAATGCACTAAATAAAGTGTGCGCGGCCTATCTTGAGTTCGCTGCAGAACGAACGCAGATAATCGGTTGTACGTTTTGGGTAGCAGAGTGCCTTGTTGATATCCAAAATGGTTACAAAAACAGTGGCGGCCGTCGATTAAAGCCGCTCCCTCCAACAAGACGTAGCCGCTCATAAAATACTTTCAGGACTCAAGATACGTCGCGCACACAATAAAAACTAAGAAAATTTCGCAGTAAAGTTTGTATTTTTATTTTCCTAAGGGTAGAAATTCTGAAAATCGTAGCCAGGAAGTGCTGTGCATTAAGCACACATCACTGTGTACTAGCGCAGCCTCCACTCGAACTGTGCACCTGCACTGGTTTGGCAGACCAGATTTCGTGTACAGATGGAGAACAGTTGTGTGGAGACTGCACCCGAACATAGCGATGTGCAATGCAATGCACACTGATCTGTAACAGAACGATGTTTACTGTTTGCGCATAATTCGTCTGGAGGCTCTACTCGAACATCGCGTGCGTCGTACTATTGTGGGCGCGGTTTATCTTGAGTCCTGTAATAATAATAATAATAATAATAATAATATATAGAGACGATGCTCGAGGCATCCACCCACCCAAATTCCCCAGCGGCAGATGTTAAGTGGAAGAAGTACCACCATTATTACAGTTGTTTTTTGCCGCATGAGGGAGGAAACCGGAGTACCCGGAGGAAACCCTCGTGCAACGGGCGGGAAACAACCGGAGAAAAACCCGTACATATACACTTCCCATCGCCAGGATCGAACCCGGGTCTGTACGAAGCCAGAGATGTACACTGGGACCAGGACGCCTATCGAATCTGACGCCCCAGTGCTCGCAGCTACCCGTGCATTTTATGACCGGCTACGTCTTCCTGGAGGGGCCGGCTTTAATCGATGGCCGCCATTGTTTTTGTAACTATTTTGGATATCAACAAGGCTCTCTGCCACCAAAAACATGTAATCGATTATTTGTGGTCTTGTGGGGGCGACCTCAAGATACGCCGCGGACACTATAGTCACAATTTGCACGCTTGCACTGACAGTAAACATTGTTGTGTTCCTGTGCAGGCTCCAAGATGGCGGCTGCTGTTAATCACCGGCTCAGCCAGATCCAGCGTTGTATACATCGTGGTCAACGTGGCTGAACGGTGAGAGAGCTCAGCCCGGTTCTTAGAGGTTTGCGCGTTTGGGTCAACCCCTGGAAAGGGGATCTTCGCAAAGTCCCCGCCAGGACTGCCGGCCAGGGTATCGTGAGAGGCTTCCATGCTCCTTCAGCGGCTATGGGGACTATTGTGGCTAGTTCTGGCCAATCTTTCAGCCGCTAGGATGATCGGAGATTTCCTGGTTCAAATCCCCGGGTTGGCTCCGCCCTTTACCCGATATTTCTTCTTCTCAAAAAAAAAAGTCTGGTAATGTTCAAAACTGAACCGATTCGGCCGCACGAGCATTAAATTGCTTCGGCCGACTGAAGACTCAAAGGAACTTCTTTAAAAAAAAAAAAAGTGATGTAGGCCAAACGCGATTTTGCACTTTAGTGACCTCAAAAATCGCGTCTAAATCTTACATAAGTGGTATTGTGCTTGACATACCGTAATAATTGTGTGGTCAGAGATGGAACTGACCCATAGTTTGTGGGTCAGTGGGTCAAATGGGTAACATTTTCACCGTTCGTCAAATGGTTCGTGGGTCAAGACCGTTCACCCACCGACCGAAATAAAGGCAGAGGCGAGGGGGGGGGGGGGCGGGGCAGTAGTACTTCTTTTGCATTTATGTTATTCTTAATAAAACGAAAGCTTTAATTAGAAGGTTTCCCAAAGATCTTAGAAAAAGGTCGTCATAGGTCTAGAAAGGCCTACGTTAAAAAAAAAGTGTGTATGTGTTGGGGGGGGGGGAAGGGAACGACCCTTTGTATACCTGTATTTATCACCAACTTTTTTTTTAACGTAGGCCTTTCTAGACCTTCTAGACAGTTTCCAATGTCGTCATAAATACAATCGGGGGGGGGGGAGCGGAAACAGATTGTCTTTATGACGACCATATTTTACGACCTTTGGGAAACCCTCTAATTAAAGCTTTTGTATCATTAAGAATAACACAAATGCAAAAGTTAAATGTTGTCGAATGCAATCATAAATGCTTCTTTAAAAAAATCGGGACTGTTTGAAATAACACTGCATGTATTTATTACATGCTGTACTATTTTTTCGTAGCTTGGGATGGGTCACGGTCGGTGGGTCGCAGTTTGTTCCTTATCGGGGGGTCAAGTGGGTCGTGGGTCAGGGCTCGAGTCATGGGGTCGGAAAAAGTGACCCACTTCCATCTCAATAGGTACTTGCAAAGTCGATTTTTTTTTCAATCACACAGCTTCTCTGCGTCTCGTCATCGAAAGTAATTTAGTAATCGAAACTGAGAAAAAAATTCAACGCCGTTGCTGTTTTGCCTCTGTTGCTAGCGCAGTTGTTCAAGACGGACTCGGAAGTTCAGCATATTGTTCGTGTGTGCATGCCGTTCTGCGCATGCGTTTCGCAACGACTCGCCTTTGCATTCTCGCAGCTAGAAGCTAGAAATCATCTGAATTTCCAACATGGCGGCTGTTTTTAGGTCTGCCGGCTCGCAGCGAGAACAGCGAATGACGCGACTTCGGAAGCGACTCTTTAATGTTTCGTCGGGAGGAATTCTTTATCTTATTGTAACGGATTGCACGACTCAAACGATGTCGGATTTAGCCCATCCAAGGTAGCGTCGTTACCATGGCAAACGACACCTTTGCCATCGCGTTTAAAATTCTAGCTACGAGAATGCAAAGGCGAGATGTTGCGTAAACGCGACCTAATATACTGAGGGTGTAGGCCAGCGCACAAATAATGTAGTGGCTGTTTAGTAATGCACGAAGTTGCGTACTGTCAGTCTACAACGTCTGACTGGTGTAAGCACCTATGTCGTGCACAACACCTAACTGCATAGCGTACAGACGTACTGTACGGCATCTATGGTGATACTATGGTAATGGTTAGCAGTCGCCCATTGCCTGTGCCAGGGGGATCCCGAGTTTGGGTTCAGCCACGGCCATTCCTGACATTTTCGGGAAGAGATGGACCCTATGATGCTTGTACTCGTGTCGATTGTCGCATGTAAAAGAAGATTCTAGGAATTCCCGATCAGAATCACTTAGCAACGTTGGCCTGCTCCGGCTGGGAACGTGTCAAACATCCACGGCGTGCATACACCACGTTTTGCAAATTCTGCAAAATCGCAAAGTTTCGTTTGTATTCATCGCCTACGTATAGTCGTACTGCACCAAATTTCGCATAAAAAGCACATTTCTCGAGAAACAACAGCGCTTTACACTTTTCGGAAAAATGTAGCGTCGTGAATTGCAGCAGCTTGCGATATCACCGTCGCGCCACCTTCTGCAAAGACGGTTCGAGCATTCCATTAAGCAATATGCCAGCCTTTCTGGTCGGTGCGGCAAGCGTAAACCGTACGGAGTACAACCAACCCACAACTACACACGAAAACACGGAAACCCAGCAACAATACATAAAGGCAAGAAGTGACGAACCCCCGGGGCACCAGCGTTGGAAGGAGCACCATCCCGAAACCTATAAATACCGTTTTTCCAGACCGCCTCCCTTTTTCGTCTCTTTTCCCGGCCGAGGCTGGATGAATCAAGTAAAGATGGGAGAGGGTGAGAGCACAGAGAGAGAGAGCTTTCCCTCCACTCCACAGCCCTCACAACCCCGCCCTAACGAAGTCGACCTCTCCATAACCAACGACTGACTGTTGCATGTGGTGTGGAGTGTTAGCCTACATGATACAACGAAGGGAATATAAAAAAAACGTTGCGTCACCGACATCAGGGATGGGCCCTAATAAAATTTCAAACACTCGATGATTGCAGTAACTCGACGTGCGATATTTGCGATTATTGGGATTTTATTTCTCAATACGAAGGCCAAGCTGTTTTAAGTTGCTCAATTGGTCATGACATTACTATACTCCAACAGCAACCCGTTCGACTGTATACGTTCAGGCATATTACGGGGCGAGGGGTAATCGACTAACTATAAAATCGCATAATTGGAAGAACGTATACAGTATAACGGAAAATAGTCTAACACGAAATTCGCATAATGGAAAAATCGCCTAATGTTCCTGCCTTGCTCGCTGCGGCTATACACGTAACACCAGAACCCACAGGTATATTTTTTTTGTCCAGTTAGGCGTTTTTCCATTATACGATTATCCATTATACGACATTTCGTTTACATGATTTTCCATTATACGATATTCCGTTCAGATGATTTTCCCAGATTTTTTATTTAGGCAGATATTAGGCAATTACCCCATTACACGATTTTCCAGTTCCAGTGCTACTACGCTTAGGCCGACTTAGTGTAGTGTTAATACAAAATTATGGAAAAAAAACTTATTATTTATTCAAAATAATTAAGCACTTTGAAATATTTTTAAGTTCTGTATTTAAAATACCATATTGTCTTGCATGTAATCCACACTCGCAAACAAGCCGCACCCTGGAAAAAAGACCTTACCTACAAAAAAGTGCACGTAATCCGAACATTTTCCGCAAAATTCATTACCTCGTGAGATGTGAAAATGGTTGTTTTTAATTAAACAACAGACAAGCCACTTTATGTTGTGCCGTGTGTCCTGTTAGGGCGCGTTTATGCATCAACTCGCTTTTGCATTCTCGCAGCTAGAACTCAATCGCAATGGCAAAGGTGACATTGCCATGGTAACAACGCTAAATGGATTAGCTAAATCCGACATTGTTTGAGTAAATACTTGCAGTCTTATAATCCGTGCCAATAATATAAAGAATTCCTCATGACGAAACAATTTTCCCAAACGCTTCTGAACTTACGTTATTTGCTGTTTTCGTTGCGAGGCGGCAGACATCAAAACCGCCGCCATGTTGGAATTTGAGGTGATTTCTAGCTTCTAGCTGCGAGAATGCAAAAGCGAATGGTTGCGTAAACGTGTCCTTAAAATTAGCAGCGAGTAGCGATTTTTCGTATCCATTTGGCGGCCATGTTTCTTTTAAAACCTAAGTTTGATGGTTTATTAGAAATAACTTCAGAACAATCGCAGCTAGTGACTTGTGGTTTGCACCATTGGAAAGCTAGCGAAAAAAAACTGTAAAAATGCTGGGACAGAGGCAAAATATATTTTTTACCGGTTTTTTCGGTTATTACTTGCTAAAACTGGCAAAAACCAGCAAGCTGCTTCACAAGCTTATTTTCGCAGTATTCTTCTCATAATACCTATGCAAATTTTTGACCGATAGTTGCATAAATTCACGTAGATATTGTGAGAAGAATATCTTTTACTGTGAAAATCAGTGTATGAGGTAAATAAAAAGTGAATATGAATTTTCAAAGTAAAGGATGTGAAGTTTTCAAGGGGAGCTTTTATAATTTGCCAATATTTGACTACTGTAGGGCGCACTTTTTTTTTTTAATTTGACGTCAAGTCGATTTATGCCATACATCAATCGATTTTTTCCCATGTTTTTGGCCAAATTGGGGTTTTTGCCCGGACGATAAAAACCGTGGTATAAACCGGTTTTAACCACTTGGTGACAAAAAGCTTGCCAACTCTGGTTTATAGAGTAGCAGTTTGTAACAATGAAAAGAAAAAAACAAAGTATGGGTTCAACACCAGTTTACAGCGATTTGGTCAGTATCGTTGCAACAGAGTTAAGAGCGTTGACGCGTAATGGGAATACTACACAGGTTTGATTCCACAAAATGACAGTGGATTTTTTCCGTCCTCACTCTGGCTTTCACTTCAGACCCAGGATGCTACGACGGGAACACATATACCGATGTATCTATACTTGTTTCATTCATAATGGTCTTAAAATATTTGAAATAGAACCACAGTTGCTGAAAAATTGTAATGCACCTCTTCAAACATGTCAAGTTGCCCGTCCGTTTAATAACACTTTAATTCATAACATCCGCCGTCTTAAAACCACCTTTTCGGCGCCGCCCAAAACAAAAACTGCTCGTCTATCGTTGTTTAAGACATGCCTTGATAATCTCTTTAATAGTTATAATAATAATGGTAATAATATTTGCATCCATTTTAAAGACATTAACATCTTAAACGAGAGTTTTTTTTTTTTTTTTGGTTTCTTTACGAGCATCCTGTCAACGCACGGCTGCCCCGTCAAAGAATATGGGTAAAACTTTTACAAGTAAAGCACAAAATCCGAAAATAATACGCCTTTGTGGACATTATGGGACTTAATTACTAGGTTTGCTACGGCATACTACATCTTAGTTGGACTCGGGGTTATCTCATTTAAATCTTCACTACATTTTGTCCTGTGTCTCTGCGGATTCCTCAGACGGGGTGAATCTACGCAATGATAGAGAAGGAGTGTCTTAAAGCAGTTGAAACACTATATAGGGCAGTGACGCAACGTTGTATTATTGTATATAACTCTATGCTGGAGCCAGTAACTGGGATAGCTGCAAGGGTCACTGGAGGGAGAAAAGAAGGGCGTCTTACTGAAGACAATGCTGTTAAGAGTGGATTTCTTAGGCCTATAATGCGCGATTTTTGTCGATTTGTTGGCAGTTGCTGACATTTTTAAGCAAGTGGAATCTTTATTTTCCAATTACAACCTAGCAGCATAAGGGATTGGGGAAAACAACGTTTTTTTAAGCCTATGAAATCCGCTCTCAAAGCACTGCCTTGACTAGAAGTGCCGTTGTTTAAACCCTCCATTTTAATCTAGTGCCCCTTGCAGCTACCTCTCTTGTAGCCAATATGACGTCACATGACGCTGCTCTATAGGAAGGAACACTTCAGTACGTGCGTAATGAAATACGCGTGACGCAATTCCTAAAATGAAGCGGCACGCTAACAAGATATAAAAGATTTGAATACGATAAAAATGCACGTTAATATTTGAGCTGTCGTAGTCCCAGACTCACCCTTTTGATAGAATAACTAAAAGAAACGGTTTACTAAAATAAAAAAAGGCTCAGAACGGCTCAATTGCTGACTGAGAAATAAATAAACGTGTAAGCATTTGAAGACGTAATTACGGAAACCAGCAACAGACATTCTGTTTGCATGCTATGTTCCGTTTCGCCAAATCCCGTTTCGCCAAAAAAAAAGCAAATTAACACCATTTGCCTCAGGGGCTAATCCCGTTTCGCCAAATACCGTTCAAGAAATTTTAGACACACGAAACATTTAAAACATTTAAACCACGAGCATTTATAGGATGACAATGGCCAGACATTTATAGACAAACACCCGTTTTGCGGAATCCCGTTCTGCAGAATAATTTGTTTAAAATTACGTGCTACCGTGCTCGCTGCGGTAAAAACACATAACATCAGAAACCGCAACTATAGTGTCCGCGGCCTGTCTTGAGTCCTTGCAGGTATTTATGAGCGGCTACGTCTTCCTGGAAGGGGCGGCTTTAGGCTCGCTTCACAAGTCGCCACTCAGTGCCACTCAGTCGCCACTCAGTCGCCACTAAGTCTCCACTCAGTCGCCACTCAGCAGAGCACAAAACAGAGTAGGGGCGTTCACAAGTGTGGCGCCACAGAATCGCTAGGTGCCACAGAAGATCAAAGTGCCGTTGCCGAAGAAGCGCCACTGAGTGGTTACGTGTGTAGGGACCCTAAGTCGACGGCCACCATTGTTTTTGTAACCATCTTGGATATCAACAAGGCACTCTGCTACCAAAAACATACAATTGATTATCGGTGTCGTTCTGGGGCGAACTCAAGATAGGCCGCGGACACTTTAATCACAAATTACTTCCAATTAGGCATATAGCCTCTTTAATTTCTGCAATGTTAAATTGTTGAGGAATATTTTGATTCTGCGAAACGGGATTCTGCAAAACGGGAATTCCCGTTTGGGAAAGGGTAACCATCATGTGTATAACTAACTTTTCTTAAAAGAGAACCTTGGCATTGACGTAGTGACGACCAAGCATTCTATTATTTAAAGGACACGTTTTTCCGTCTGTCTTGGGCCAGCTTTCAAAACGTAAATATATCACGGTCTTATTCTACCACTGCTGGTCTCTGTTAAATGTTTGCCCTTTAAAAGTCCCATTGCATAGATAGGAGGTATTAAATTTCGTGTACGTAAAATTTTGTCAAATTGGTTTTTTTTTTTTGTTTGTTTATTTCGGTGTTGTTTTATTTTTTGGTGTCTAACCTTTGATTTTGTTTGCGAAAGTGCCAGTTTAATTGTTTTTTTGTTTTTTTTTGTCTGCTGCACTCAAACCACACGCGAGCATCAATCTTGTGGAACGAGTGTTTGCATTTGTGCTTAATTTTTTAATTTGTGTTGGATGAAAAACTTACTTAACTTCTCTCCATCCAGATCCACCATTTCGAAACTTCTACGCCAACAAACGAGTGTTCACATTCTAAACCCTCACTCCAACCCCCCAATTTACAATTTGCTTATTGTGCGCGCAGCGTATCTTGAGTCCTGCAGGTATTTTAGGGGCGGCTACATCTTCCTGGAGGTGACGGCTTTAATCGACGGCCGCCATTGTTTTTGCAACCATCTAGGATATCAACAAGGTGCTCTGCTATCGAAAACATACAATCGATTATCTGTATTCGTTCTGGGGCGAACTCAAGATAGGCCGCGGACACTATAGTGTTGATTTCTTATCTGTTGCTGATTTATTAAGGACAAAATCACGACTATTTTGGGAGTACTAATTTTTTACAGGTCCATCCATATACATCACTTCTGTCTGGAACGGCAGGAGAACTAGTTCTAATAAAATAAAATAGTCGTTTTAATTTTATTTTCAATTATTTGCGTCGATAGGTGGCGCTCCCGTTCTACTGAAACGGGCACGTAATTTTTTTCTTAGTTAGGAAATTTTAAAAATTAGTGGTGTAATGGGAGGAAATTAAATAAGGGAAGTAAAAAATGGCAGTTTTTTCTTGCACCGGTCGGAAGCACTGCTGAAACCTCAGGCCATAATCTAGGAACCAGGCTCCCTGCCCCATAACTTTTGACGGACACCCAGCCTTGACCATGGCACCAGAGGGACATTCCACACATGCCACAATCCACATGAGCATGAGACATCACAGGGTCCTTCTCTTTCCGAAAATACCATTGGTTGGGGGGGGGGGGAGGGTGGTTGCTGACGCTTATTTAGCAGTAAAAGATATTCTTCTCACAATATCTATGCAAATTTATGCAACTGACTCGAAAATTTGCGTATATATTGTGAGAAGAATGTCTTTTACTGTGGAAATAAGCGCGTGAAGGGGCTTGCTGGTTTTTGCCAGTTTTTGCCGGTAATGACCGGAAAAGACCGGTAAAAACAACTTTTTTGCCACTGGCTTGGCAAATAACGGTTTTTGCCGGCGAAAACCGAACCCAGAATTTTAGATCAGTAAAAGTTCGATGAAAATAATCAAAAAGAAATCCAAGTTTCCGGAGCAGTTCTTCGCTTAGTTGAGAGTCAAAAAAAATCAAATCACAGGAATAAAAATGGGCCTATCCGAAACGTTTCATTTGGCGCGACTCTCATCTTTGTAGGTGCCTTAGTTCAAGAGGTATAGTGAAACGCACACAAACGCACGCTCATCGTACGTTATTAATGATGAGGTGCAGATTATTTCATAATTTTCACGAAAATTCGGCTAAATGGTCTTCACTGTCATAAACGTTGTGCGTATTAGCATCATTAGACGGGGCGAAGTTGATTATGGAATCCCCCAAACCCCACCCCTCCCATTCCCCGATAACTATCTTTGATTAGCACTGTATCAATCTGTTAATTATAGGAGGTAGGGTGAGAAATGTATCATTGTGTAGGAGCCTCCGGTTCGAAGTTGGTTATGTGTTTTGACACTGGCCGGAACGGCATAATCATATTTATTTATCTTGGAAGACACTTCTGCTTTACAGTCCACGACCCCCCCTCCCCCCCATCCCGGTGTTGTGATTCGTGTCAGGTCACATGACTCAACAAATAATCTTTTTTGGTTTCCAAAGTTATAGTTATCTTTTGAAGGAATTAGACTTAGAATCTCTATGTAAAGTTAACAATCTTCCGAAGATCTTTCCTCATTGCTACAAACAACTTAGATCTG
Source organism: Lithobius niger (assembly GCA_023313725.1). Taxonomy (NCBI): domain Eukaryota; kingdom Metazoa; phylum Arthropoda; class Chilopoda; order Lithobiomorpha; family Lithobiidae; genus Lithobius; species Lithobius niger. Next base: position 39,105 of record JAHWFP010136707.1, on the reverse strand, counting down.
CGGATCTAAAGACTGGACGACCACCCAGGAACATTTCACGTAAGATTGAAAATAAATAGAGCATTGACACGACGTAGTATTATTGTATACAACTCTATGCTGGAGTCTTAACGGGTTAGCTGCAAGGGGCACTGCAGAGAGAAACAGAAGGGCGTCATACTGAAGCCGATGCTGTGAAGAGTGATTTCTCAGACCTGAAACGCGCGATTTTTGTTGTTGGAGAAAACAACGTTATTTTCAGCCTAAGAAATCCTCTCTTCCGTTGTTTTCCCCTCCATTTTCATGTAGTGCACCTTGTAGTTATGCCCTCCAAAACCCATACTGGTGCCAATACGGCGGCAAATGTCATTAAGTAAGAGAAAGTTTCGGGTGAGTTCCCAAGCGTAGTGTTATCCTGACACATTATTTACAGTGATAAACAATTCGCAAATTTAAAAAAAAAAGCAGGGAAAGCCCCCCACTTAGAGTCAAAGCTCACAGAACCGAGTGGACAACACCAGGGCCTCCAAACTAAGAGGACATAAGATCGAACGCGTCTCCAACCTCTCTACATACGGGACTGCATAAAAAATTACCCGTACAGTGTTCGGAATCGAAGAAAAAAGCCGAGAAAAAAGCCGCAGAAATAAAACCGCAGAAAAAAAACAGACAATGCAATAAAAGCCGAAGAAAAAAAAAAACGGAAAAAAAAAGCTGCGGAATAAAGCCGAGGAAAAAATACGTTTCCTAGTGAAACTTCATTAGCGTGCCTGGTGAAATTCGAGCCAAGGCATCTGACCTAACATAACCAGTAACAAAAACAACAACACGGGAAACAAAAGCGGTGACCAAAAAAGCTAGTTGGAAAAATCGTAACGTAAGTTGGCAAAATAGGGATCTCTCCTCCCCTCCCCTCCCACAACCATATGCCCTTCGCTACGGCCCTGATGCGATCGGCTTCGGACGATGTTTTCATCCGAAAATCGGTCGGCATCTGATCGGTTTATTCGTCCGATATCGATGTCCGCTTCTCTGCTAAACGCACTCTGGAACTTGACTGGCCGAGATTTAAGTTTCAAGACTCATTCGCGATTAAATTTACGAATGCACGCCATGAAATAAAACGGGTAAAAAAAAAGTAATTATAATTTTATTTTGAATTACAAGAAGTAAAAAGGATAATATTTTATTTCTTATTAAAAACAGGTTAACAAAGCCTGAAAAACAGTTGTTTTTCTCGTTTGAAAAGTATCTTCCCTTTAAAAAAAAAACATGTTTGTACACAAAATAAAATAAAAAACCAGCGAATTTTGCATTCATGTGTGGCTTATGACACCTACCAAATCGATCTCGCACACAGTGCCTTAACTAATTAATTTGCAAAGTCAAAAGAGCCGTGTGTGCAAGCCTACTTCGAAAATCAAAATTTCTAACAAAAAAAGTCCTCCCCAGATTCATTCCTCCCCAGATTCATCCCTACCTAAAACTGTTAAATTGCAAAAATTGTTAATGCTCGATTAAATTTGCAGTTTGTATGTCTGTGTACTTTTCTGTTTGGTACATAATAATATTCGTAATTTTCTTCTGATTTGGTTTAAAGTAACCGACAGGGGTGCAGCTTTGGTGCGTGAAAGGAGTTCCTAACTCATATATTTTAGGAGTGGGGGAGGGGGGGATGCCGAAATTCGACGTAGAGCACTGGGCAGAAATCAAACAAGTGGCGCAGTGAAGCACTGGGCAGAAATCTGCCTTGTTAATTTATAAAATGAACTAACATTATTATAGCCTCTCTCATTAGACCGAGTAATTGTGATATTCCTAATATTGCTGTCGGTGCTCTACGCTCAAATGTGCTCGAATGCTCTGTGTTCAAATGTGCAAATGTGCTTCTTTCACCTCTCACACATGACATGCATCCTTTGGTTTCGAATTGGTTTACTATTAAATATGATCCTTGCGTAAACAGCCTCCCAGACTTCATTGATACACTTCTATCACCTTGATAGAGGCTGCTGTCCGGAATTGCAGCGCTGCTGCTACAGTTACGCGTACTACGTGCAAGGTACACCCGAGTACCAGGAATGTAACGTCGATATGTCATGGGATCGTGCGTTACCGTATGGCAAATGCGCGGCAGAACAAATGCGATCAATTGCTCCTGTGCTTCATTCATAACATAACTCACAACGTCTGGTGTCGAATGAGTTAAATACTAAAAGCGATCCTCGCATAAACCAGCCTTCCAGACTCCAGTTTAGAACTGCCGCTATGATTACTACCAGGCTGATACGTACACGAGCTTTGAGACTTGGCAAGGAGGGAGCGAGCGCACGGCCACCGAGCAACGTAGCAGGTGCAACATTTTCGAGTTTTCATTCAAATTTTGACATCCGCTGGCTCGGTAACTGGAGTTTCCTGATATCTTGAGTTCCATTTCTCTGGCTGGGTTTAAAGAAGACTATCCCCCATCACACAAAAATCATTTTATGGTAATAACACTGATTATTGACTACATACGGTTATTATAACACAATTTTCTCGCCACATACTTATACATAAACAATAACAACAATAAAAATCGAATTTTTTACCTATTTCAAACTTTAACAAAATCTTCAGCTCACCAAGATTCCTATGGGACCTGTGCTCCTTCTCGCCATGTACCTGGGTGGGAGCTAGCCAACCTTCCCCCCAACCCCACATAACCCGGGAGGGGGGGGGGGGGGAACGTTTATCACCGACGTCGTATTGTCACAAGCCAGATTGCCGAGGAAACCACATTAAAAATCACCCAGTTAATTCGAGTTTGGTTTAACAAAGACAAATTATCATCATCGACACACCTCCATCTTAGATTTAGATTTTGAAGTCTCCACATGACGCACAAAAAAAAAGGAGTTTAACGTCCTTTTCAACTGCTCAGTATCATTACCGTAGGGGGGGGGGGGAAGAGTTGGTGGAGGTACAAACACCACTCCCCCTCCCCCACAAAAAAACCCGAAGGTCCAGAATTTAGGGGGGGGGGGGGCCTAACGTCCCGAATTTAAGGGCAAAAGCAACACTAAGGATTTTAAGTTTGAGTATCAAAATATCCTTAACTTCACGAATCAAGGAGAAAGAATTAAAAACAAGTTTGAGTGTTGCTTGGAATTTAGCGTGGCTCCAGCAAGTAAGTATACGGAGCGAAAAAAATTAAATTTCACCATCTGTTGCTTATTTCAGAACAGAGAAGGGTAATTTTAGTAGGAAATTCCTTCGATATGATAACTGGAGACTATGTGGGCGGAATTACGATGGGAGGGATCAGATTTTCAGGTCTTGTCAATCCTAGTATTCAAAATAAACATGACGGAATGCCAAATGGCCGCTCGAAAATTGATTAATAAATACAGATGCAAACTTATTGACGTTTCCTTTTGGCCTTAAATGTCAGAATGCCTGAGCGGGAATTGAACCCACGACATTTGAGACCAAAGGCTACTAACACGGCCTATTATTTGTATATGTGTGCGTGTTGAATGATACCTACGGGCCGTGTCAGTATGGCTGAGCGGTAGTACTTCAGTCTTTGGTCTCAAAGGTCGTGGGCTCAATTCCCCGCTTTGGCAGTCTGACATTTAAGTCCAAAAGGCAACGTAAATAGGTTTGCCTCTTTACTTATTTATCTAGTTCATAAAGTGATCTACCACTCTTTGAATTCAACACCTATATTCGTACCAGGGACAATTGCCTCAAGCTTGTGACCCCTAAATTTAAACTTTCTAACTGTAGAAAGTTCTTTTTTTTCACCTAGGGTGGTGCCAGTGTGGAACACACTTAGCGATAGCATTGTCTCGGCTTTCTTGTTAACCATGTTTAAGAGACTGATTAACGACTGTAACCTTAAGGCCTTTCTGTCGAGACCTGAACACTGCCCTTGATTTTTGTTCAGGCTGTTGTGACTTGGGTGCCATTTCTCACCCGTTTTTGTTTTATGCATTTTTCTTACGCTTTTTCAAATTGTATTGTAGTTTTCGTTGTAGAAACTGTACTTATTTTTTTAATTTCTTGCGGTAGGGAGTCAGTGGTATTAATCTGATATCCTTCCCTCTCGCATTGGCTCTTACATGTGGCAGTAAGTGTCTTATTATTATTATAAAGTATGCATCATTTTTTTTTTTTTGCTCTGTTTTGTTCAGCTGTATTTTGATGGAGTTTTTGTTCGAGTATGTGTATTTTTTCTATGATTATTTTTGCCCCACATACGAGGCAATGGCTTCGCGGTGGATTGGTTGGATACGAAAATTAAATAAATAAGAAATACAAAAAGGTTGGAGACAGTGTGATTGGCCGGTTCGAATCCGTGTCACGTCAGTCGAATGGCACGTGAGTGCACGAAGGTATGCTTCTTTTACTTTCCAGATTGAGTTTTCGTTGTTGGGATATCTCTGCTGATCTTATTCTGGAGATAATGATAATCCTAATAGGGATGGGTCGGTTTCACTTTTTGACCTGAGTTTCGGTTTCGGTTTTACATGTCCACAAACCGCGGTTTCGGTTTCGTAATCGGTTTTTGCCACCATTCCCCTCCTCACCCAAGTTTCCTATTTTTAAAAAAATTTTGTAACAGTAGTCTTACTAGCTCCCAACTAGTTCCTACTTTCACTTCAGCAGCGTCATTGACCATGTGCCTGACTGTGGGACCAACTTTCTCTATTTTTTTTTCCTATGACTATAGGATAGGTAACGTAGAAAATGATAACTGTTTAAAAATTTAAAACAACAAATTAATCTTGGATTTTTGGAACACGGTACGAAAAACAGACACAAAATCCGTTTCGGTTTTCAGTAAAACCGAAAATTCTGTTTCGGTTTCCGATTCATTCCCTAAATCATAATAATATTTCTATACGCCGTTCGAAAATATACATTACCTGTAGAATTTATTGCATTCTTCCCCGAAGTATGCGTTCGGGGAAGAATGCAATAAATTCTACAGGTAATGTATATTTCGTTTAGGCATTAGAAACTATTTTCAGCCGGCCTAGCTGGGGGCCGGCAAAATAGCCTAATTCATTAACAAAAAAAAAGTAGACGTTTCCAGCCGTCGAGAATTGTCTAATCTCGGAAAAGGAGAGACGCCGATTTTGAATAAATGAATGCGCATGATTTGGCGACACCCGCACTCACGAACAATTTTTTTTTATGTCAAGTAATTAAAACTTAGATTTGTTTCCCATCGAATCATTAAACAGTTGCAACTTTTTTTTAGCTAAATTCTTAAATGGATATGCTTCCCGTGGGATAGTATTTCTAACGCCTACCAATTCGTGCAGTACTACACCAAAATTAACTTGCGTGTTACAACATTTTTAAAAATTCAACAAACGAAATTTCATACTGTGTAAAACTTGCACGGTATGGTATATAGTCACTGACACAGAATGAGGGAAGACTGCAATGTGGGGGAGGGCTCCATATTTCGCTGGGATCTATAATAAAGAATATTATAGACCCCTTCCCCCCACCATCAGTTTCAAGAACTCTGGAGAAAGGAAAAAAAACGTTTTTCTGCCGCAGTCATTTAAACGTGGTTTTGCTGTCTAATTTCTGCTTTCATTAATACATTAAAGGTACATTCCTCCCAACGCCATTTTCACGATCCACCACATCGAGTACGGCCCCAAAGGTCAATTATTTGCTTACCGTACGTTCTTTTTTCGTGTCAGCATGGCTTAGCGCTAGAACGTCGGCTTTTGGTTTCAAAGGTCGTGGGTTCAATTCCCCGTTCAGGCAGTCTGACATTTAAGTCCAAACGGCAACGTAAGTAGGTTTGTATCCGTTTTTATTTGTACTAGCATTCGGAACTTTTTATTACGTAAAATAGGTAAATAGTCACGTTTATTACTCTCCAAAGTATTTGGTAGGATACATTGGCAACGAAATTGCAAGAATGATAAATCTGTGTCCCAGATTAAACTCGTGTGCAACGTTACTATAAAATTAACAGTACGTTATTATAAAATCAGTACGTAAAATACGCAATTTACGTAAATTACCTCGCAGTAAAATTACCTCCCCGTAAATTACCTCGCAGCGCCATTTTTCTCGATCCTCCACATCAAGTACGGCCCCAAAGGTCTATTTCCTTACCGTTAGTCTTTCCCTAGCTAAAAATCCTTTTTTAAATGTGGCGTCTAGAAGATTTTCTGTTGAATATAATGGAACTTTATTTACGAACGACCCGTAAATATATGATGCTTTGCACGCTTACAATAACCACGACGTTTCATCTCTGTGTGTGCATGTACTAATTTGCTAATAATTACCATGAGATCAAAAACATAAAAGACTAAAGCGGTAAAAATTAAAATTCGTTATTCCAATAGATCGCCGAAGCAAAATTATAAGACACTAGTCTAGAAAATTATAAATGTGATTTTAAAATACAAGAATCATTCCGGTTTTTGACGACACGATCAATGGGTTCAGGGTGGCTGGACTATTAGGCGCAATGCCAATTGAGACAGTAGCTATGTTTTTCACTGCGAGGAACGAAGCTACCGCCTCAGTTGACCTTAGCTGTGGTAAATACGCGGATGCGATCGTCGCGTGGGTGTTGTGAGGCAGGCGGAAGGTTATAAGATAAGGCAGGCGGTATGTTGCTTTAAAGAAAGGCCATTTTTTAAAATTTAAAACGTGAAATATTTCTAACTCTCCTGGGGGAGGGGGGGGAGGTCTTCAATACATTTAAAAGCACAAAACGATTAGAGCGTTACCATGTTAAAGAAATGCCATTTTTAACTTGAAAAAGGTGTAAGAACCGCCTGTATAAACACGTTAGGGAGAAAGCTGAGGGTTCTGCCAATCAGACCTAGGGGGCAATATTGTGTATTTTTCTGATTACTCTTTTGCCATAGACAAAAATTACTTTGTGTATACTTGGACAAGTTTGACCTCCCTACGTTCGTTCCTAAAGGTTGCTTTGTGAAATTTTTCCTAGTGCGAATTATGTTCTTAATTATTCACATATGAACCTAATCGTAGAGTTATTATAGGCCTTATCCATGTGGGACCGTCCAGTGAGGTTCTACATATCACTACCGAGCTTCCTGAAGTGTATGGAAAAAAAAACCCGGTAATTATCTAGATTAGGGGCACCATGCCGAATGATAGTTTTTGTACTAACCGACGCTACTCTTCATCCTAAGGCACTCATCGTGGCTGAGCGGTGAGAGAGCTCAGCCTAGCTGCTGGAGGTTTGCTGATCTGATAGAACCCCTCGAAAGGGGACATTGGCAAAGTCCCTGCCAGGATTGCCGGCCAGAGTAGCATGAGAGGCTACCATGCTCCTTCAGCAGATACGGGAACTTATTCTGGCCAATTCTGGACAATCTTTCGACCCCTATGATGATCGGAGGTTTCCCGGTTCAAGTCACCGGGTTTGCCCATCCCTTTATCAGATATTTCTTCTCGCAAAAAAAAGGCTGGTAATGTTCACAGTTGAGCCGGTTCAGCCACACACGCATTAAATTGCTTCGGTTGACTTAAGGATCAAAATTAATTTTAAAAAATAAATAAATAAAAAATATAAATAACACCATTTCGCATTAGAAAACTCGGGGGAAACGAGTGTAATGTCCTAAAGAATATTTTCAAATGACGTGAAATGCTAGTCACAACACAACCATGCTAAAGCGGCAGCGGTGACAGCCATACTGTAAGGGAAGGGGTAGCCAGAAAACCCGATTTGCACATCACTAAAAGTTTACGGAATTTTTTTCTTTTTTCTGAATTAATGTTCCAAATTACGCTAAAAATACCTAAGAGACAATAACACATTTTTTTTCCAAATCACGTGCCTCGTTCGTGCTGCCGTGCTCGCTGCTGTCAAAACATATAACATAAGAAACCGCAACTTAAAATTTGTCCACCTAAAATTTGGTTGTGGGGTACACCGGGTTTTCCGGCTACCCTGCTTCCCAAATCAAAGACCTCGCAATATGGCTGCCGCTTTAGCTTGTCGGTGACTAGCATTTGACGCCCTTTTGAATAATTTTTTGTGGAGTTTAATACGCGAAATAGTGTTAGGATGAAGAGTACCGTTGGTTAGTACAAATATTGAATGATTTGACGTGGTGCTCCTAATCCAGTAATTACCATACACAAAAAATAGTATATTTATTAACTTTATATCCGATCAAACTCATGATGCTGTTGACCCGTGTCTGTTTAAAATATTTAGTGTTATTTTCTGCTTGCAATGTCGAAAATGTCAATATCCATTCATTGATAGTGCGTTCGTCATCAAAATAAGAGTTATTTTCAAGTAAAGAATAAATCACGTGGTAAAGGGTAAACTAAGTGAACCGTCTGTATTAAAGACTGGCCTTGTGAGGATATAAGATACGCTTATCTAAGAACGCAAGAAAAGACAACCCCTCCTAGTGTATCATTCAATGCTCGCATAATTTCTACGGTGGAGGCCGAGAAACATGTTCGTTTCCCTCCTTGTTTGCGTTTGTGGCCTATAGGTCCCCACTGAGAAACGTTCAATATCCTCGGAGCTCAGCTGGCGTCCGAGCCAGGGTCCGCCCCGGTAGCGCTTTGGTTAGAGCACCCGGCTATAGTAAGCAGGTGTCTTTTCTTTTTTTCCTCTCGGATTCAGTGTATCTTGTTTTCTCACAGGGCAAGCCTTAAATATACTCTTTAATTTGCTTTGTTAGAATTATTGTTTTTGTTTTTGATCTACACCAAACCATACGTTTTGTAACATTGAAGAAAGGAGATGAATAGAAAATTTAATTTAGTTCATTCTTGAATTAGCAGCAATAAAACGAATCCGAGTCCGGAGTACTTGAGGATAGGGGTAAGACTTTTTTTTTCTGGTGTCGGTTGGATAAGTCAGTATGATTTTTTTATGGTTGCATCCTCTCCTCTGCTTACCTCTTCACGAGGAGTAGGGGAGGGGGGGAATTTTCAAAATTCACTAAAGTAAAAACAATATACTGATGCAAAAGGATAATTGCGTATAATGCAAGTAGAATAAAGATACCATTCACAGCTCTTTTGCGTTCACCCTTCCTCCTCCCCCCACCCACCCTCCAACCACAAACAGATTTTGTGTTCGATACGCCCCCTGTTACAAACTCGACATTTCGGATTTACAACGCGTGTCACTCGCACTACTGAATACCGTAATCCAACTGTTATTGTGTTCTCAGAATTGAGTTATCAAATCAGTACAAGTTATCTAATCATTGATAGCATTGCCTGTTGTGACATTTGTGGCAAAGGGTTCAACCAGAGCCTTGGTACCATGAACAAGTTCAAAAGTAGGAAAACAATGATTTTTTCCCCCATATATGTTAAATATTGGCCACCCTTCCAATTTCCACGAGGAACGCGAATTTGGTTTCCTTTCACCCCCCCCTCCCCCCTTCCCCCTCTTGTGCCCCTTCTCCAGAATTACCCGGGCCCGCTAAGAACTTGGGTGTCGACCCGGTTTCCTAACTGGGGGAACAACAGCGTTTTGGAGTTGCAGCTGTTTTCAAAGTCTCTCCGTGTACTCGTAAATCCTCCATTCACTCAATTCTGTACAGATACAAGTTAGGGATTAAAGTTATTATAAATGCTGCATTTCCCACGGTTCATACAAGTGGAGCAGCCAGGAAAAATTGTCTGACGTGGGGATGGGGTGGGGGGCAAACAAAGCCAACTAGGGGTCTGGGGGAGCACTGTTACGACCTCTCCAGCAACCGGAAATAAGTTGAAACGTCCGGTTTCTGGGGGTGTCCTTTTATTTACGTATTCTCGAGGAATTCATTTCGCACTACATATGAGAAATTTGCAAAAGAATTGTTATATTTTTCTTAATATTCAAGATAAAATTAAACGGGTGCCGTGGGGGTCCTGGCCCCATCGGCACCCTCATTCCTTATCTGTTGCCAGGTGCATAATACCGTCCCCCAACCTCCCACCTCCCTTTTCTTCTGTCTCCGACCCACCCCAGAATGCAAAAAATAAACACATCCATAAAAGAAAATCACAAAATGGTGACCTCACTGCACAACACGCACGGTCTACAAGATGCACAACGCTCACAGATTACAAGTAAAAGCATCACGTGTTGCGTCTCGTGAAACTTACCGCACTTTTTGCACTGCATCCCCTTCTTAACGCCAGTTTTCGCATTTTTGGCGATTGTTCGTAGTGGGGCTCCGTAGGCCCGGATCGTGGCGTTGCCCGCCGTCTCGCCGAAAACGTAGTAACGTCTTCCCCGCTTGAGGTGGCTGCACTGGGGGTCGGCCGCGGGAACGGCGGGCAGAGGAATCTGGACGACGTGGACGTCCGCGTTGGGCACAACCCGTCCGGTCTCTCCCTTCAGGACGCGTAGCACGTGCATGTAGGCTTCGGTCGGAGGTGCCGGTACCCGCGGCGAAGTCAGCCTCGCTTCCAGGACGATGGGAGCCCTCTGGTACCGCGTACGGACGTTGGTCGGGGACCGGCACCCTGTTCCCGAGTTGGAGGACTGCGAGGAGGAGGACGACGACGCTGACGAGGACCGGGCTAGTATTTGGTGGTGAGGAAGTCCCAGAAGAACAAGAAACAGAAAAAGTAGGGAAAACGCTGACCGTGAAAGCAGCCGCATTGCGGGCGGCCGCAACAGCGCACACACGCGGCTCTAGCGATCGCGGGACCTTGCCGCACCGCCCGCCGCCTGAACCGGGGTGTTCGGGGGCTCGGGGTCGGTGTCCCCTTTAGCACGTTGTCTGGTTTTCCGGCACTACACGGATGCTGACGGTGGCGGAGAGTAGTTCGTTGGGGCTAGAGCGGCCTCCCAAGCCCCCGGAGGAGGAGGTAGGTGCGATCTGGGGCGGAATATGCGATAAATGCGGTGTTATCAGAGACGAGTCTTCTTCCATGGTGTGCGGGATGCAGCACGCGTCTGGACTGTGCAGAGTTCTGGAGCTAAGCTGGGACTGAGACGGGAACGAGTGAGTCGCGGTGATCGTCGCGCGAAGTGAGGGGCGCTGCGCTGCAGACCGGCTGCCCGGAGCGGCACGCTTCGAAATCTTCGCCTGCTGCCTGCTTGCCTTCTCTAGCTAGGGCTACTCACAACTCGTCTCGCGACGGTCGGTGACGTCACAGCAGACACGAGTAGTAGAGTGCGTTGCGCACTGAACTTGACCTAGGCACGCGTGTGCGCAGGAAAGAGAACTGGGAAGACGCGCGAAGAGGAAGAAGTTCCAGACGGAGCATTGGGAGAGAGATAAGAGAGATTTTTTTTTTCTTTTTCGGATTTGTTTTTAAAGTTCCCCCGCCGCCCCGCGAATTGTCAATTTTTTTTTGTTTTGTTTTTGTTTTGTTTACACCGTTCCGCCATGGCGAACGGAGGACGTTTAACCTCGTAAGATGGGGCTAGCCCGAAACTGCCCTCCTCCTATTCCTCAATGTGCTGCGTAACTGGAGACAAGCAAGCAACAAGTACTGAGCAACGAACCACCCAAAACCCTTTCCCCCCGACAAACATGTTTTTTTTTTTTAGCCCAACGTCCATCTGCAGCAAACTAATGTCTGTGCAGATGAAGTAGCGCAATTCTTAGCCTTTCTCTCTTTC
>JAHWFP010136707.1:4172-19412 GCA_023313725.1 Lithobius niger | reverse complement strand
TCATGACTTCCTACTCTCTTGGAAACATTCCTTATTTTCCTACTTTTCATTATTTCCTGCTTTCTTGAAAACATTCCTTATTTTCCTACTTTTTTTTTTATTATTTCCTACTTTTTTATAAAGTTCCCTATTTTCCTACTTTTTCAGTACATCCTACTGTTATGGAAACATTCCATATTTTCGTACTTTTCTCCCTTTTTCAAACGTGTGGATCCCTTCTTTTAGACTGGTCTTAATATTCTTGTTCTAATTATTCATTACCAGCTACTGAAAAACTGAAAAGGCCCTACAGAATTTATAATCGGCAAATTTTGCATAGACGCAAAAAAATTTGGTTCATTACCTTAACCTAATTTTTATTTCGAAATAGCACAAAATGACCAAGAAATTGTCAATTTAAGCTAAAAATAGTTATATTGTTTACTTTCTCGTTTGACTAAAACATAAAAATAATTAACCTTATTTTTATTTCAAAAATCCTTGTTTCCTGCTTTTCTCTCACAGAAACCTAAATGCTGCAAAGGCTTGCTGTTAAGTTACTTCTTAATTTATTTGTTCATTTATTTATTGTCAATTTTATTAATTAACTAACTTAAAGCCACAAATAAGGCCTAAAATGAGGGTATTTTTAATTGAATCAGAGAATGGTTTCATAGGTTTTCGTTGATGCAGACCGGAAGAGAAGTTCTTTTGTTCTGCTTGACACTGCACGTTGTCAGAGTGTGCCAACAGCCAGAAGGAAAGATAACTTGAAGTCCGCAGACAGCTTGTAGAGAATGCTACCAAGGAGAAGGAAAGATAACTTGAAGTCTGCAGACAGCTTGTAGAGAATGCTACCAAGGAGAAGGAAAGATAACTTGAAGTCCGCAGACAGCTTGTAGAGAATACTACCAAGGAGAAGGAAAGTGAACTTGAATTCCGCAGAAAGCTTGTAGAGAATGCTACCAAGGAGAAGGAAAGATAACTTGAAGTCCGCAGACAGCTTGTAGAGAATGCTACCAAGGAGAAGGAAAGATAATTTGAAGTCCGCAGACAGCTTGTAGAGAATGCTACCGAGGAGAAGGAAGATAACTTGAAGTCCGCAGACAGCTTGTAGGGAATGCTACCAAGGAGAAGGAAAAATAATTTGAAGTCCGCAGACAGCTTTTAGAGCAAGCCACCAACCAGAAGCAGAAATGAAGTTGGCTTTTAGAGCCTGCCACCCACTAGAAGGAAAAATAACTTGAAGTCCTCAGACGGGTTTTAGAGTGCCACCAAGCAGAAAGAAAAAATAGCTTGAAGTCCGCAGATGGGTTTTAGAGCATGCCACCAACCAGATGGAAAAATAGTTTAAGTCCCAACGTGATCCTAGAATTTTAGCCAAAGACTGAGAAACAATACGAATCCGAAAAACCGAATTTTTCCGAAAATACTTCACATGGATTAACTTCGAGCACTCACTTTAAGCAACTTAAGCACACACTTGCTCATGTTCCCGTGTAGACATAGGCAGACACAAAGACAGAGAAACAGAACCTAAATACACATAATTCCGTGTTTAAAACAACTGAGATCCATACTGCGTCCTCAGCACAACTGCCGAAGCTCCGTAGACCATCTATATCTCTGCAAGCCTTGGATGAAAGATGATTTGGATTTGTCCGCCAATGCACTAGATTACTACGCTAACTCGACAGTACGAAGATCGCAACTTGCTCTCTGTGCGTCGACGCCGTAGAGGTATTACAACAAACCGACGCTGTAAGGGCTACGTCCATTCCGGACTCCAACCCCGAACAAGCGTACATCAGGCTAAAACAAGGTTGTAGAAACTAAATTGGATGCAAAATATTATTATGAAACTGAATAAAGCCAACATGGTGAACAGCATAAGGGCACGTTTATGCTTATGCCTCGCCTTTGCCTTCTCGCAGCTACAAGCTAGAAATTATCTGAAATTCCAACATGGCGGCGGTTTTAGCTGTGCCAGCTCGCAACGAAATGAGTCAACAATTGAATTTAGAAGCGATTCGGAAAAGTGTTTCGTTAGGAGGAATTCTCTATCTTACTGTCACGAATTATTAGGATTGGAAGCATTTGCTCAAACGATGTCGGATTTAGTTAATCCGGAAAGCGTTCTTATATACCATGACAACGACATGTTTGCCACCGCGATTAAATTTGGGCTGCGAGACGGCAAAGGGGAGTAGTTGCGTAAACGCGCCCTAAAATTTATTATCAGTGTGTTCAAACATTACGGTTGCGGTTATCAAATGCTTATCATTGGTTTTCCTTTAAAACCCGTTATCTTACTCAGTTTTTCGATTATGAATTTCAGCAAGATTTTTGAGGAATTTTTTTTTACATAACTTTTGAGTCATTGTTGCTGTTCCAATTAGGTTATCGCATTAATTATATTAGCATATTAGTGGTATTCCAATTTCCGATATCCCACCTCAATCACCAGTTGCTCTTAGTAACAGAACACTCTCCAAGAACGTTGCGACCCCCTTAAATATAAAAGGTCGGCTTCCTCAACATCTCGAAGTTCTTGCAACAGACAGACGGTCATCCTGAAGACAGCGTGTAGTGACCGTCAGTGAAAACTGGATGCATTTGGAGGGACAGCAGGGTGGTTGCTGTCGCAGTCCTGGCGACTAGAGGCAGTTTTTTTTTTTTTTTGGGGGGGGGGGGGCGGAGGGGTGGAGGATGTGAACGGCCCGTGGCACCCCTGGCACAACCGAAGGGGGGCACTGCTGGAGTAGTAGAAAAAATACGGCAAATTTGCAATAGTCGCGGTCGCAATCGCAGTTATGGCTACAAGTATTTGCCAATATTTGACTACTGTTGAGCATCCTTTTTTTTATTTATTTGACTTCACGTCGTTTTTCGCCATATATTTGGCCGAAGGCGCATAAAAAACATGGCAAAAAACCGTTTTTGTCGAGACGGTAAAAATAGGTTTTAACCACTTGGTGGCAAAAACCAGCCCCAACCCTGAGTGCATTGAAGCTGTTTTAATGGTTTAGAAATCATCACAGGCCTAATGATGATGCAATTCATTCCTTTACTGATTTTGTAATATTTGTAGTACAATATTTTTTTCAGTGCGACATGTATTATAAGTTGTGTTTTAGGCATTGCATGTGGTATTGGCACTTTGTTGGGGGTACTTTCCGCTGCAGTCTATATTGTACGCACGGCGTATCTTGAGTCCTGGAAGTATTTTATGAGTTGCTACGTCATCCTGGAGGGGGCGACTTTAGTAGATGGCCGCCATTGTTTTTGTAACCATCTTGGATATCAACAAGGCACTCTGCTACCAAAAACGTGCAATCGAATATCTGTGTTCGTTCCGCGGCGAACTCAAGATAGGCCGCGGACACTATAGTAGCACAATTTCTGGCATTTTTCTTTGCAAGATGTGGTTGCATTTCCCCATTTTCCCCCCGGCACACCGGGGGGGGGGGGAGGGAAGGGAGGGGGAGCGTATTGCACTTACTTTTACTTGCATTAATTCATTGTGTGACGTGGTCGAGATTGGGTTGCGTTTCGGTAGACAACTAACTATAACTGTACAAATGACCGTGTGTGTGTGTTTCTTTTTTTAACAAAACAAGACACATGGTGCGCGATTAACGGCAAATTGCGTCGACTTTAACGGGATTGAGGTAATGTATAATGAACCCACCGAAAACCAAAACTGGTGCAAGAGAAGCCGCCAAGTTTCCAAAAGCCAGTGGAGAATGTGGCCATGTAGCGATTAAGGCGCTATGCAAGTGATCTGGGGGCGAACTGGGTAGCCGTTTCGAATCCGAGTCATGCCACTCCGACGAAACGTAAGTGCATAAAGGTGGGTTACTGAACGACGTGATTTCTAGTGTGTGATTTTCGCTGTTGGCTAATTTCCAATTTTCCTTAAGTTTCCAAAAAGCGTCGGCCTTTGAAAGTAGTGATATTATTACACCAGGGAAAGGCCGCCAAGGTTAAAATCCTATTAGCCAGCAATCTTGGCGTGTTGTCCTCGTAAATTCGACTCCTTGTCGAAACAGCACCTGTGTATACTAAATTCACTGCAACGTTATGCTCGAAATAATTCTGGAATGCATTAGTTATGAGTCTTTAAGCCCCAAAACTCGTACATTATGAATTGTGTGCAATAGGTCAAAATAAAATAAAAAATAAAACACTCATTACATTGCACAAAGACTGTCAAAAACCAGACAACTCCATCAGTGGTGTGTGCAAGGCATTTCTTAATCTATATAACTAAGATCGTAATATTTGTTTATTTCTTTGTTTGTAGGTCGCCAGATCACCAAGATTCCCACTACTAATTCTTATTTCTTTTGTTTGTGCGTCCAGACGGAATGTCGGCGAAACGGAATTGTCTGTTCTGTATTAGTAATGATTCAAACTGAGTTTTCAACAAAGAGGCACAGTACGGGTGACGTCATATGTTTTTTCCAGTCACAATATTTTCATGCAAACGGTATTTAGGCCTCTACGTCTCTTAACCCTGAATGTAACTAAATCCAATGAAAGTTTGGCCTACTGCTAATGGGAAATCACTGTATTTTCTTGCAAACGGGAAATCGCTACAACGCTCTGTAAAACCGGCCATATACGGGGGTTAGGAATTGGTCGGTAACCGAAACCGAAACCGATTTTTCGGGTTTTTTTTTTACTGAAAACCGACACCGAAACCGATTCGGATTTTGTGTCGGTTTTTCGTACGGTGTTCGAAAAAAAATCAAAAATATCATTTTCTACGTATAAATGACAGCAAAGCTCCTAGCTATTAAAACGAAAAAGGTACAGGAAAATGATGCCACAGCTATACCCACGGTCTATGGCGCTGCTGAAAGTAAAAGCTGGAGTGAGTTGAAGCTATAGTAATACTACTGTTACAAGAAAAGAAAAAAAAGAAAAATATGTGGTTGGGGTGGATGGTGAAAACCGATACCGAAACCGAAACCGCGGTTTTTGGGCGTGAAAACTGGAACCGGAACCGGAACCGAAGTCAACAAAATGAAACCGACCCATCCCTAACGGGGGCTGCCCTAGTCTATATAACTAAGATAATAATATTGGTCTGTTTGTTTGTTTGTGTGTCGTCAGATCACCGCGATTCCCACTGCCTATCTATTGAAGTCATTTGTTTGTATGTCTGTCAGACGGGATTGTCTGTATAAGCAAGAATTTATATGGTTGGGGAGGAGAATTTGTAACTTGAGACCCCTTCTGAAGCGTCTTAGATCCATTCCAATTAATTACGTCCGAGTTTTCAGAGGGCACCTCGTGTTCCATCTGGTAATTTTTGCTCATTGTTCAGCCCAAATCTAGATTAAACTAAATTACAACTAAGCCAAACTTAATAAAAATTAAATAAAAGCTAGTTTCGTTTGGTTCAGTTTAATTTTAGGCTGAAAACTGAGTAGAAATTTTCACATAAAACTCATGGCGCCCTCTATAAACTTAAACGGAACTAATTGGAATGGATCTAAGACGCTTCAGAAGGGGGGGTCTCAAGTTACAAATTCTCCTCCCAAACCCTATAAATTCTTGGTATAAGTAATAATTAAAAATGTGTTTTCAGCAAAGAGGCACAATACTGATGACGTCATACGTTTTTCCATGAAGTCACACTATTTTCGTGCAAACGAGATCAAGGCCTCTACGTCTCTTAACCCTTGAATCTAACTAAATCTAACGAAAACTTGGGCGACTGCTAACGAGAAATCACAGTATTTCCATGCGAACGGGAAATCACGGCAATGCTCTATTTTAAACCGGCCATATAAGGGGGGGGGGTGTCCCAGAAATTATACAGTTTTCTGCTCTTGATGTGCCACCTACCGTGATAACTGGTGGATGTCGTCGTGGACCCCCCCCCAACTTTTTATCTATCTGGATAGTGAGTTTTATAATTCCTTGCCCACTGATCTGAATGAAACGTACTGATCTGATGTCATCGTTCAAGAAACATTTGTCGAAGTCAGTGGTTACTTGATCAAAACTGAACTTCCTTAGCAAATATGTTCTTATTGACTTTTGAGTGTTTTATTCAAATCTGATCACGGAAAATAGCTCCTCCGAAACGTGGCTTTTTATTTTTGCACCAGTTGGGTTCAGTTTAACCCCCATCACGCGAAGATGCTCTTGCTTTATTAAAGTTAGGCCTATATCTGGATGGGGCACTTTTTTTGTTTCTGTTGAATAAAACAATTGTGCAGACAATTGTGCGTTGATTGGCCAAACAATGGAGGGTCGAATATAGTCGAACGAATTTGGATTTCGTTTGTGTATTATTGTCCGTGTGTGTGTGTGTGTATGTTTTTCTGTTTGTTACCACGATAACGTTCGTAATTTCCTTTCCGATTTGGTTGACATTTCATGGCAAGGGAGCTCTGGATGACTCGCGTTTTTCCGTCAGATGCAGGGTAGGCAAAATAGGTAGTGACGCTTTTCTGAAAACATGGAATAAAATAATACCTGCTTTCATCAACGGGCACCAGAAGGCAACACCTGTCAGCCTCTCGAAGGAGGGTCGAAACTTGAAATAAAAAATGGCGGCTCGTTATCATGGTAACCATCAGGGCCTTCGAAAACCCCAAACCCAACTCATCCAGTCTGGAGGCAGAGCGAAGCTTGCTCTTGGGCATACTGTGTGTTAACGGAACCAAACTGCCTCCAGATGGTTGAGTTTGGTTGAGTTTGGATTGGTAGTTATCGAAGGCGCCTCATGGCAATAGCGACAATACCTGCGGAAATTGACGAAATACTCGTGCGTGGGCAACATCAGAAATTGAAGAACTTATTCTGTGTTCGATTCAAACTGCATTCAGTTCGTTACAAGAAGCGTGAACCATGGTAGAAGCTTCAGTTTAAGAGGGCCGCTTCTGGAAACACAAAACCATGCGTTACACTTAGCGCCACCCGTAACAACAATTACCCGTTTTAAAATTGAATATTGGCTTTAAAAAAAATGTAAAACTTGATTAGCCAGTTCTGTTTTATCTTAAAATTATTTTAATGACGTTATCTGACGTAAGATATTTTTTAAGCGATTAATTTTGTGTTCCTATCGTGGTCAATTTGTTTTAGTGACGCTAAATAGATTCGTTCCCCACGATGCTTTGCCGAATAAGGGCACGTTTATGCAACCACTCTCTTTTGCATTCTCGCAGCTAGAAGCTAGAAGTCACCTCAAATTCCAACATGGCGGTGGTTTTATGTCTGTCGCCTCGCAACGAAAACAGCAAATAACGTGAGTTCAGAAGCGTTTGGGAAAATTCTTTCGTCATGAGGAATTCTTTATATTATTGGCACGGATTATAAGACTGAAAGTATTTACTCAAACGATGTCGGATTTAGCTAATCCATTTAGCGTTGTTACCATGGCAATGTTACCTTTGCCATCGCGATTGAGTTCTAGCTGCGAGAATGCAAGGGCGAGTCATTGCGTAAACGCGCCCTTAGCCTTCAAAATCTTATAGATGGGGCAAATCGCCCCTTTGCTCCCCCGCCCCCCACACACACACTAGTTACGCCATTACGGCTAGGCAATTGCGGCAGTGGCGTAGCTGCGTTACGCGGGGCCGGTGGCAAATTAGCCCTTGGGGCCCCCTCCTTAATATACAGGATGGCCCAACAAAAAAAATTTCTTAGAGTACATTGTTTTTCTAATTTTTTTTTTAAAATTTTTGTTACAGTAAAAATAGGGACCACTTTTTCGTACGCGAGTCAAGAGGTCCCTGTTTTCACTTTTTTTGTCTGGAGTTTGGAGAAATTTTCAAGCTCATGCGGTTTTTTTAATCCTAATGGGCCACCGCATTTTTTTAATGATAGAGAGAAGGACTAACGGGGAGGCTCAAAATCATTTTTTTTTTTTTAATACAGTTTATATCAAATTAAATAAAAGTACTGTACTTATACAAAAGAGCTTTTTCTAAAAATCTAAATAATTTCTTTTCTTTCGGGGGGCCCTCGAACTGAACTGCGGGCAACTTGCTTTAGCCGTACGACTAACTGCGGGCTGAAAGAGTTGAAAAACGAGGCTTGGGAATGCACTCTTTTCTCATGTGTGTGTACGCCCAACATAGCCCGCGCAATAAAAAAAAAAAAAAAAAAACACACGGTCATAGTTGCAGAAAATATTTTAAAAATGCCGTTTGATGATACCAAGATCACTGGATTTTTTTTTTATTGCTCCATACTTTTCCTTTGTCGGTGGGTGTGTACAAGACGCATGAACCAAACCGGGGGACCAGCCCTTACCTCTCGCGCCTAAGTCTCGCAGTCTGGTGACGTCACGGAACGTTTCTTCCGGGTATGTGCTCGTGACTACGTATCTTCCCACGTGCGATGCGTCGGCGACGAGCTTGGGCGGCCGGGATGGTAGGAAGGGAGACCGGGGGAGGGAAAGGGGGGGAGGAAGAAACCCCGCCAGACAGCATCTCGCCTGAAAATTGGGCTTGAGTAGGGCACTGAGAACTGTCATTAGCCCAATAGAGGTAGATGAATGGGCTCGGACAGCGGAAGAAAATAAACAAACACACACAAAAACACAAGATAGATAAATAATGAGAGCTGGAGGGCGATCGGGAGGCTAATTTGCAGCGACGAATTTCTTGGAATGGGTTTTTCTTTCTCTCCAGCTGGCTGGCTGTGTCGCAGGCCGGTGTGCTACGTTGGTGGCATCGCAGATTCAATCTCGAACGACTTACAAGAACATCGGCCCCAGAACACCACAACCCGGCTCCCGTTAGGACTGTGTCCAATCCCAGCTTTGGCCAAGCCGAGCCGATCCATTCGATACCTCGGTAAGCTTTACGGCCAGTACCGGTGATGATGTCAAATTAGCACCCCACACCAGGAGCCAGAGGCGGATATTTACTCTTTTGCCGCCTGCGGGCTGCCACAGATACTTTTGCATAAAACGTTATCTTTCTTAAAAATTCACGCTGTGTAGGTTTCACCAGGAGGAAATAAAATAAAGTATGCTTTATTTCCGTCTGGTTTCACCTAATAAGGCCCGATGCACACATGTAATGCGTTTTTTTTTTCAACGTGCATTGACGTTGGCAATCAATGCACACATGACCCTGAGTCCCTGAAGTAACCCCAGTACGCATTGCCGCAACCCATTTTGCTATCCTCGTGTACAAAAAACTATATTTTCAAACCAATGCTACGATATTTGGTACATTCATATACTGATTTAAAACGTACCAGTGGAATGTATCCTTTGCAGATTAACTATAAAATTCGGATAAGTTCTTTAATTACTTCCCGATGAGTCTTCAATCATTTCTGTAGCAACATTTCCTATTTCAGGGTAGTTCTCACTCCCCCAATAAACAATTCCACGTCTATTTCTTCGAAATTGGACGCCATTTGCGGTAACGCTTTTGCGATAAACAACGGATGTGTGCATCGCTCAAGTCACATAAGGTACTGAGAGACGTAGGTGCGTTGAAAAACGAACGTACGATCGACGTGCGGTAACGCAACGTCGACGGAGGTATGTGTGCACTACCCAACAGATGTCACACAAACCATACCGCAAATGCGGTAACGCAGCGTCACCGCACGTTGAAAAAACGCATCATGTGTGCACCGGGGCTTAAATATGTTAATTCCGAAGCAGTAGCGTTTATAGTGTCCGCGGCTTATCTTAAGTTCTCCGCAGAACGAACACAGATAATCGATTGTACGTTTTCAGTAGCAGAGTGCCTTGTTGATATCCAAGATGGTTACGAAAACAATGGCGGCCATCGATTAAAGCCACCCCATCCAGGAAGACGTAGCCGCTCACAAAATACTTGCAGGACTCAAGATACACCGCACACACACCAAGCAACCTTGAAGCGATTTTTTTTCTCAAGTCAAGGCCGACGCGAGCAAAATTGCGTGTCTCGCAGCCCGGCTGAACGCCGGTTCTCGCGAGTGCCGGGAAATGAACACCTCTTCGCGTTATTTTGGTATAATGCGACTTTGCCGACGGTAAATCTTAATCAACTCAACTGGCGCAGAGCCAGAAAGATAAACCTGAAGTTTCTCTCTTAGACGACCATTGTGAACGAGTGTCGGAACACAAAGCGATAGTTATGAAATCGATACTCCCGCGCCATCACGTGTTTGAATTCGTAAATAGGTAATAGATATCCGTGAAGCAGACCTGATTAACCTGAAATAATTGACCGTCTGCGAGAAACGGAACAGTTCATATATCGAGGGGTCGCGAATTCGCACGAGCGCTGTAGCGCGAGTGTGATTTTGACACCCCGAGTACCAATCATAGCCATTCCGACCTCACGGCCAGAAACACCAAAGGTATGAATTCGAGTGGAAAACCGCAGAAGGACACCACAGCGCTATTCGCTTCAGTCTCATAGGTTTTAAGGTGTATTTAGGTGCATTTACAAGTGTCAGTATAGCCTAGTTTTTGTAACCGTCGGAACGAAAGGTTGCCGGGTTGAGCCATTCGTCCACGGGAGGGGGGGCGGGGGTAGCATTGCACAGTAAGCGAGGTTTTTTTTTCCGTGTTTAGTAAGAAAAATGAGGCCGGTTGCAAATGTGCCGTTTATGCTGGTTGCAATAGGGTGTGCTGGTTGAATTTGTGTTGTGTTCGGTGGTTTCGCAAAGCCGGTCATTATATGTCACAGATGGTGGAGCAGGGGTTGTGTAGACCCCCACAAAAAGTGTTAGATTATCAAAAAAGTGTGGGTTAACAAAAATTAACCCACGGTAACGTGTGTGGGTTCTCAGATTAGCCGTAAATAACGGCTACACTTTTAGCGTGAGGATGTGTTAGTGTGACGTCACCACCGTGCATTAAATAAGAAATAAAAGCCAATGAAGCGGACAACATAACAATTTCACTCGACGTTTCGATTCACCCCAGACTCATTATCAACAGTATACACGATAACAAAATTAAAAAAATTTAAAAGTGGCTGCTTGAATGTATTATAAGCTCCTGTCCGTACCTGTTAGATCTTTTGCTGAAATGGGTGTTTGTTTACGTGTTTACATTATTAATTCAAATAACTAGACAATGAATCGCACAATTAGACGGCCCACAATGAGACAACTTAACCGTCAATAACTTTGGAATTGCATGAGATAGAGATCTTAAAGACGGAAATCCAAAGGCTCAACAAGAGTTAAATAAATACAGATGCAGACCTATTTGCGTTGCCTTTTGGACTTATATATCAGACTGCTTGAGAGGAGAATCGAACCCACGACTTTTGAAACCGAAGACCGAGGTCTTAAAAAAAGGTAGGAACTCGGCCTTTAGGTCGTGGATTCGATTCCCCACTCAGGTAGTCTGACATATATGGCCAAAAGGCAACGTAAATAGGTTTGCATCTGTATTTATTTAAGAGAAGAGATATATATGTAGTTCGTGGCAGGTAATGTATAAAGGAGGAGAAGCTCTTGGTTAGCTATTAGAAGTAGGATTCTGCCCTTAGTTTTAATTATGTCCCATTTTTACTTTACTTGCAGCAAACCGCGTATTTCCATCTCATTTGGTTCCTAGGTTATACACGATTAAAGTTTAAAACGCAGATATTGGTAGCGCTACTGGTAATTCATTACGGGCGATACCAATAACAGTAATGGTTAATCCCTACACTCTCAAAAATGTCCGTAAAAGTGTAGGCGCAGTTCTAAGTCGAAAATTGATCCGTATAAGGAGTATTGGTTTTGAGCAGTAAGGTATCATTTTTAGTAATTGTGCCCCATAATTATAATGTATTGAAATCTTACATTATAACTCCAGTCTCATAGCAGAAATGAAGCAACCGCAACGACGACCCCCGGAAGGGGAACAATGAAAACGTGCGAGTGTGTCAATTCTTTGGCTTGAAGTTGAAACTGGGACGTTGTTGCCTCGACTAACAATTTGCTCTAACAATTATCCTTCTAACTAAACACCATGGTAATCTCAAGGGCAAGTATTACATGACGTCATGCACACTTCTTTTTCACACGGTACGCATCGCTTAAGCCACAGCGAAAGGCTGGGAGTATGGGGGGGGGGGGGGCGGCAAAGTGAGCTGTTACCATTAAGCATACGATTACGCATTAACTGAACCTAGAAGAGAACAAACAAACAAGCACGGGACCCGGGAACCGGGATCCGGGTACGTGTTCAACTACGCATAGCAAAGCGGAGAAAGGGAAGGAAACCAAGAGGAGAGGGAGAGGACGCGATAAAAGGAGGAGGGGGGAGAGGGGAGGGAGAGGATTGGCGGAAATGGGGAGTGTTACACAAACAAAAATCGAGTGTTGCAGTGAACGATCACCGAGCAGCACCGAGCAAATACTGAGAAACAACCACGCGTCAAACAAATCCCCGGGCGAAGCCGGGTACGATGCTAGTTACAGTACAAGGATCAATCACTGAAATGTCTTTTAAGGAAAAAGCAGCGTAAACAGCCTGTATTGGTCGACATTGAGTAAATTGAGGTCAACTTCAAAGACACTGAAGAATGAGGCAACAAATAACTGTCAGAAGATGGTTCCTCGATTGATAGTAATAGCTCCCATTGAGAATAATATGTCAAATACGTATATACAAGTAATACTTACTAGTAAGTAAGTAAGTAAGTAATACTTAGTAATTGGTGACGAACTCACGGTTGTCGATTTTTATACCACGGCTGCGAGGATTTCCCGGCGAGACTAAGCAAACCGCCCCGAGACGATTTGCATGTCGAGCGGGGAAATTCTCGCAGCCGAGGTGCAGAAATTGGATAACCCTGAGTTTAGTTACGAATAAATGATTTATGTCACGGTTGGGACGTTAAGCTAACTCGTATTTAATTAAAACGTGTTTGTGTTTTGTGAAAATTGCTTCAAGAAAACTGTGATCAATCAGTATCTCGGAATGAATGAAGGTCATCCCATTTTAGTTTGTGGAGGGGGAAGTGTGTGATAGACGGACGAGTCCTTTGGTTCGTTCGTGGAGGGAGGGTGGTGGGCTGGAGTTCGGAAGGTTCCTCCTCATGTTTTCGAATCCACCCGGTTGAATAAACGTCGATATGGGATGCAGCATGGATAAAATTACATTCAGGAAAGGTAAATAATTCATGTTGTGCGTTTGTAGTTTGAGAATTGTTTCAAAATTACGGTAATAGACTAATAGGTGTATCGGTATGAATGAAGGTCATTCCAATTTAGTTTGTGGAGGTTGAGGGGGAGGGGAGTTAGACGGGAGTCAATAAACTTAGTTATGGGACAGACATGAGAGAGTTAGCAGGTATAAGATTTCATTCGGGACATCCTAGGAAGTTAAGTAATTCCTTTTGTACGTTTTTATCACGCGTTACGTTTTTGGACGCTGTATTTGGTTGTTTGATGTGTGCGTTCCCGGTCGCGTGATGCGGAAGTGTCAAAAGTGTGGGTTAACGGAAAAAGTGTGGGGTAACTTGAAAACCCACACTTTTTACGATGACGTACACTTCCGCTCACCGTTAACGGGATTTAACCTACGGAAATTTAGCATGGCGTCGAGTTAGCGTGACGTCACAGCCGTGGTATAAATGATGTTAATGATTGACAGTGCACAATATTAGAAATGCTTACCTTTCATAATACAATGGTGAAAAACACATTTTAAGACTTTTTAAAGCGTGCATTGTTCCTTTTCACTAATTAGATTCTGTAATTAGTTCAACTTGATACGACAATTGCAGAAATGCTTATAGAAGGAATATGTTTATGATAACGGTTATTGCTTACACGTTGATGTTATTATTGCCGACATACGTAAAATAGGTGGAAAAGGTTATGCCAGAATTCTATAATTAGTTCAACTTGATGTGGTAATTGTAGAAATGTTTATTAAAGCAGTAGGAACAGGTTTATAATGATGATTTTTACTTTCACACTGATATAACCATCGCCGATATACGTAAAATAGCCTTATGAATGGAAAACGAGCATCCCAGTATTGCTCCAACAAGTTATCTCCAGATAACAAGCTGAAAATAGGATCAGCGGTACAGCTGAACATATATCAACTAAGTCAACCCTCCAACAATCTGGCTGAGCGGTGAGAGACCTCAGTCTGCTTGCTGGAGGTTTGCGGATCTGGTCGGACCCCTGGAAAGGGGATCTTGGCAAAGTCCCTAGCAGGACTGCCGGCCAGGGTAGTGTGAGAGGCCGCCATGCTCCTTTAGCAGCTATGGGAACTTGTTCTGGACAATCTTTTGGCCCCCTACGATGATTGGAGGTTTCTCGGTTCAAATCCCCGGGTTTGCCCCTCCCTTTACCAGATATTTCTTTTCTCAAAAAACGATGGTATAATGCTCAAAATTGAGCCGATTCAATCAAATAAGCAATAAATTGCTTCGGTTGACTTAAGACTCAAATTAATTTTTTTTTAAAGTTACAAAACTCTGAGTCAATTTCCGAAGGATTGTGCTGTTGCACCTGTCTACAAAGATCGCTTCTCACCTGCGTTGCCACAGACCCTACTTCTTACCTGCACTCTCAGTGAAAAAGTCGTCGTTTTTGGGTTCCATATTGCTTTTTTGTTCTTCGGCCAGAAAGAGGGGGGGGTTCTTGTTCAGTAGTTGCTGGTCAGAGTAGAATGGGCACTGAAAATGTAGGCATCACTGCTGCGCCTACCAGTTTCACATCATGAAAATAACCTGTATAAAACAAAAACAAACAAACAAAAAAAAACCCGTGTAATACACAAATTAAGCGCACGCAAACAAACACACGCACACAAACATTAAACATTTCAAACACAATCTACGTTCACTTTCTGACATAACCACTGCGTAAACCAGTCGATTGTTGCCTGGAATTGGAATTCAAATTATAGAACGTTGCGTTCGAGTGAACTCTAGTCCGTTTTTATTGGTGTACCTTCACACCAATTTTATTGGTGCACCTTCAAAAAAGAAACCATTAGAGCTTGTATCCCCATACTCACTATGGGGATACGAGCTCTAATGGTTTTTTCCCCCAATTAATTATTACATCATGTGAATTTGCTTGTACGTTTAATTCACTTGCGCTAGTACCACCTAGCCAAATAAATAATCTTGTAAGTACAACGTAATTTTAAATGAAAACTAAACTTTTTTTTTAATTCCTTAAGAGAAAATATCTTGTTGGGGGTGTGGGGGGAAGGGGTGAAATGTCTAATAAAAAAAATCTCCGGCCTAAGGAGAGAATACAACCACGATCTTTCAGAGGGGTGAAAAAAGTACGGGGGGGGGGGGGGGGAGA
>JAHWFP010136706.1:0-30401 GCA_023313725.1 Lithobius niger | reverse complement strand
CTCTACCCATCTCGGACTCCATTCTGACCCAGCACGGATGTGCGGCGACCCACCCTTGTCCCGCTATGCTTCATCTTCATGGGTGGAGACTGTGGGGAGGAATTTGGAAGGAGAGGGTTTTACCACTGAGGCCTCAAAGCGGACGTAGGGTTGCCTCCATTCGTCGACAAAGAAGAAAGGTGAGGCCAGGTGGAAGGTTTGGCATTTCTGGTGCCTGGGTAAGAGATGTGATCCAACGGACCCTACCAAAGCCGCTTTGTCGTCCTACTTGAAGGAACCTTTCGCTAAGGGCCTGTCCCCGACTGCCATCAAGGGGTATAGGGGCCATCAACTCTTTTGTGTATCCTGGGCAGTAAGAAGCGTGTGGCCAGTAAACATGGTTCACGCCTGGTCCGGACGTTTTGGAATGCAAGACCGAGGCCTTACAGTTGTTCTCCAAATGGAACTTGCCCTTGGTGTTGGTCGGTCGGGAGTTGGCACCTTACGGACCTCTTTGCTCAGCTCATTGCTTCTACTGTCACAGAGGGCTCTTTTCTTGGTGGCTCTGGCTTCAGCGGCTCGGCAGAGCGGGCTAGCTGCTCTGGTGAGAGATAGCAAGAACATCTGTTTTGCTCGAGACTGGTCATCCGTGCCGTTGGATTTTCCAGCTGGGTTCTGTGCGAAGAATCAAAGACCAGATTGCCTTTGCCTTTGGTGATTAAGGCATTGAAGCCAGTGGTTCATCCAGGGGGAACGGAGTGGACCCAAGGCTCGTTCCGGGCTCTCCACCTTTTTGAGTGCTATCAAGAGGGTACAGGTCGGCCATCAACTCTGTTTTGTCGGTCCTGGGCAATAAGAAGCGTGTGGCCAGTGAACATGTTTCACGCCTGGTCTGGGCGTTTGTGGATGCAAGACCGAGGCCTTACTGTTGTTCCCCAAATGGAACTTGTCACAGAGGACTCTTTTCTTGGTGGCTCCGGCGGGTCGGCAGAGCGAGCTAGCTGCTCTGGTGAGAGATGGCAAGAACGTCCGTGTTGCTTGAGACTGGTCATCCGAGTCGTTGGGTTTTCCAGCTGGCTTCCTTGTGAAGAATCAAATACCAGATGTGGTATTTCTTTGGACCAATTTGACGGAGCAGTCTGGACGTTCGAGACGCGCAGGATCTACATTCACTCCGCAGTTTTTGCAACGGGATCGAGCATCTGGCGGTGTCCTTCCCTTACTGTCACCAGCGAAGATAGGGAAATGGATTTGTGAGGTCATCAAGCGAGCGTATGAGCATGGACTGGACCATCTGGACATCCCTGGGAATGTGAGGGGCCCATGCGTTGAGAGTTTTGGCTGCGTCTTGGGCCTTCGCGTCTGGCACCCCGCTTAATGATATGGTAGCTGCCTGCTCTTGGACCAACGAGAACACATTTACAGCCCATTATCTTTGTGATACTGATGCGGCGAGTGGGAGTGGTCTGGAGCATCCCCACGTGGCGGCTGAAAGTGTTATTGGGGAGTGAGTGAAGTTTGTGTACACAGTGGAAAGGAGATGACACAACACAAGGAGTATTGCGGTGTCATCATGCCCGCTGGAACTCTCTCTACATGGGAGAGAGAAGGTGGGCAAAGGCAGTGAAGTTCAGGTGACACGTCACGTGGCAGTGTTTGGTGTTGCAATGGTGGAAAGCTTCCTGTTAAAGTGCATACTGGAGAGATTCCAACCCGGCACGAGGAGTGTTGAGGGGTTGGCCCACATGAACCTTTTCCTCGTGAAGAAGTTGTGGGGATATGCACCTTGTACACAGTGGGCGGTACACAGTTGAAAGACGGACAGTTGTCGTCACTGTTGCCCGGTGTTAATACCAGTGGTGGACCGCAGTCCATGGCTGAGGACCTCACCCGAGACAAGTGCTGAGATGGGTAAAGGTTCTTTGCTGGCAGTGTTTAAAGTGTGATGTGTACCGTATTGTTGTTGTGGAGTGCAATGCAACGAGAGTTAGCAGGGTTCGTGCTCTCCCACCGGCCTATTGGACAAATTCAGCACATACTAGAGGTTAGTATTTAACAGATAGTAAGAAACGACAATTTTAACTTGATTAAAATTAGTTTTTACTATCCTAAAATACTTACCTCTAGTAGAACCCGCCCAGCCTCCCCGCTTCGCCGAACCCTGGAAATGTTGAGTTGTGGGTTCCGGAGAACGAAGTGTCATTGTTGGGCTGGCGCTGGCTTGTTGGAGGCAACGAATGTTGCGCACCAAGTGGCAGATAAGCTAACCTCATTGCATTGCAAGTGTTGCAGGTGTTTTAAACTTTATAGGGGTAGAAAAGCAAATCGAAAACGATTTTAGCACATACTAGAGGTAAGTATTTTAGGATAGTAAAAACTAATTTTAATCAAGTTAAAATCGTCGTTTTTTTTTGTATTTAAAACATCTTTGCAAATTAGTTAAATTAATCAATTGCAGTTCAAAAATTTATTTTATTTTTGTTTGTAAATTAGTACAATTACATAATTTAGGTTCGTAAGAGGGTGCTTCCCTAGGCGGAGGATATTTTTCATTTTTGGGTTTTACACTGTTGGAGGGTACCGTTTTATTAACCAATATAAACAAGTGAAATATAAACCATTTTTGTTTTTACCTGTCGCAGATAGGCCTACCCAATTCATGCAAGTGGGCAGCATAAATGTTCTTGGATACTGAATTGTCCAAATTTTGTCATTCGTGACTCGTTTGCACTGACAAATCGTTCATGCACTTCCACAAACACAAAGTGTCGCATTTTTGCTGGTGCACGTGTAATAGCATCAGATGGTTCAGGCGTTTTTGCGTTGTTGTTGACCGTAGGTAACTTTTCAATATTCTTAATGCCGAAAAACTCCTCTCGGACACAGCGTTCGTTGCTGGCATAACAAGTAGAAATGTGGGACGTTTGCAGACTTCAGAAATAGTAGCTCTCTGGGCAACGGTAAATTTCGAAATCAACGTTTGAATTTCTTTAAATGTCAGATTCTCCTTCGCCACATTTTGGATTTTAACACCACTTTCCAACAGGTCTAAATGTAGTTTTTGAACGTTTCCTTTTTGAAATCATCTTTGCAGAAATTGCACACGGCATCAAATTCATCCTTGTAGTTTTCACCAACTGCAGCCTTAAGGAGGAGAGATTCAACGTTGCTGTACTTTTTGTAGCCTGGTTGATCAAAACGATCTTTAATGCCACCTATAGCAAGATCCATGGCTTCAAAATACCATCTCCGGTACAGTTCTTTTGGCGACCTATCAGGATTGCATGATCTATCAGCAGTGCCATCCAGCTTTGCAGGCAGTTTTCTCTTCCTCTGCAACTTCGGTTCATCAACATCATCAGTTTGCTGTTTTTTGCAAACAAAATCCCAGAAAGCATTATAATTTTGATTTGTTCGCATTTTTTGAAGCACTGTTACAGTCAGTGCCACCACTGCTTGCCCCTGTGCTGCACAAAACGTGGTATGTTGCAGAGTTTGACTTAGATTGTCAGTGCAAGCCAAAATCTTCTCTGCAAGCATCAAGCCAAAAAGAAATTTGAAGGACTGCATCATA
The DNA here is from genome assembly GCA_023313725.1 of Lithobius niger. Taxonomy (NCBI): domain Eukaryota; kingdom Metazoa; phylum Arthropoda; class Chilopoda; order Lithobiomorpha; family Lithobiidae; genus Lithobius; species Lithobius niger. The sequence continues at coordinate 26,848 of JAHWFP010136706.1, read as the reverse complement.
CTTTTTACACCCAAAATCCTTGCACGAGTTGCAGGATCCCCCGCATTTGTTTCCTCCCATAACACTTGCAAGACAGAGTAATTGACAAGAATGCTCTCCATTGCAGCAGCTTTTGCTGTCCACCTAGTTGGACGAAGAGTCAGTATACCTCGATTATCTGGAGCCAAGTTTTCTTTGAGTTGGTGAAATGCTGCTTCCCGTTTTGGTGAAAATTTTTTAGTTTGATTTCCAAAACTGTATCCAAAGCTTCGTGCAATACATAACAATTTCTAATTGCATCGCCAACAGCCAGATTAAGTGCATGCCCATAACAGTGAGTGTGTATTGCCCGAGGCTCAATGGCTTGAATTTGTACAGAAATCCCTTGTCGGCGCCCCTTCATGTTGCTGGCTCCGTCATAACATTGACCACGACATTGCGATATATTTAAGTTCAGTCGCAGTAACACATCTTTCACCACTTCGACTAGTGTATCTGCAGCATTTGGCACGCTGTTTAAACCAATAAACTCTTCATGAACATTAAACTGAGTGTCCACCCATCTCAAACACAACACCACTTGCTCAGTATTAGAAACGTCTGTTGTCTCATCTATCATAATTGTAAAATAACCTGCTTTCCTAATGTCAGTAGCAATATCCCTTAAAATATCTAATGCCAAATTCTGAATAATTTCGTTTTGTATTTCAGGACTGGTATAGTCATCCAACTGTAATTTTTTTTTACTATTTACATTATCTGGATCATAGTCACTTCAGAGGTTAAGCAATTGCTGAAAATTACTGTTATTTTCGCTATGACTTACACTGCCCCATGCACCTCTCAAAGGTAGGCCCTGTCTGCACAAAAACCGAATGTTTTCAAAGAAAGAAAAACATTTTCGATTTTCTTCCTTCTCCCTCTTATGCATTACTGACAAGAGCTCTCCGACATCACGTGTTGTTTTCGGAAGCGTTACTACCTTTTCTGCAGCAGTCTTATGGAATTCCGATTTTTCGTGTTCGTTGAAGCCTCGATTTTTAACTGTTGCTTCTTTCCAATTGCAATATCTACTTACAATGAAAGTCAGTTCTGCATTGCGGTCATTGTCAGTAGTAATTAAAGAATGCAGTTTCACGGCTTTAACACAAACGCTACAAAATGATAAATCACGACCTTCATCGTAATGAAGCAATGGCCACTTACTGAACCAGTCTACCTGGAAGGATCGGTTTACAGGATTTGTTATTCCGTAAACACGCATCGGAAACTTGTATATACTGGGCTGGTTTGGTGTGTCGTCGATAGCTGGCATATCGAACACCTTGAACTTCTTCCTTTTGTTAATTTTGGCCATGATTGTATCGAACACTTTGGTTTTCAAATTACGCTGGCGCCGTTTTTCGCTACAGCGTGGAGAGGGAATGGGATCCCGGCATCAAGGCCATCGGCTCAAGAGAAGAAACAAGAATGACCGCGCGTGATGTTTTCCAGTAAGCGCTGCACTGCTGCTCTTTAACTTCAGTAGTGTTACATGAAAAGGTGCGAAAAGTGGTGGGGCCATGATCGCAGTAGTCGCACCGCTTCCTACGGCCCTAAAACAACCATTCCAACAGATTTAGTGCTATTCTCTTCCGAATATAAAGAATTTTTGGTTATAAGGAACCTTTTTCACTGTCCCTTGACGTTCTTTGTAAGCGGTATCAACTATACCTGGAAAAACTCGGGGTTGGCATTTAGGATTTCGAAATACTAGTTACAACAACTTCTGGCATACGGCTTACAATATTTGGGTATCATCGGAGAATGCGTTATGCTACTTCCATGCAGGCCTGTCCATTCTAAAAGCTGTTGCCAGTCTTGGTGATTGGTTCAACAACTTATATTTAAGTCACTCTACTCTCGGGAATTTTTTTTTTTTTGGTCTAAATTATAACTCGACATGAACACAAATAAGCTTTACTCTAATGATGCTGTTACAATATTACAATATTGTGGTAATGTTTAGTCCACGTGAAACCTTATTCATGTATTCAAATATTTTTGTTTTTCGGATTAAGGTAGTATTAAAATTTGAATTCATACTTTCTTAAATAGGAAGGCCTATTCTTTACTTTTGTTTGCTAGGTATTAAATTATTCTAAGATTGCATTAAATTATAATTAAAAACGGGGTTATACCTCTTAAAATAGTTTTTACTTATCCTAAAATAATTTTTATCCTAAAATGCTTTTCGTCCCAAATGATTAAACTAAACGCTTCCCGGGGCCCTTGGTCTCAACGGCCGTGCCCCACATTCCCACTTCACAGTTTGTCTAACTAATTCCAAAGGAACGATCGACGCAAGAGGTGGAAGCGTTCACATAAGTAAAAACAAAATTTTGCTTCCCCGGCTAAAAAATGTTTCTTTTGCTTAAGAAAATGTACAATACATGTGAATTTTTACATTATGTTCTCATAATGTTGCTTACATCCGAGAGATTTTAGGTTGCAAGGATCTAGCCAGCTAGGTTATCCAAGTGCGCATGCGCACACCCCTCCTATTAAATGTCACGAAAAACTTCGTTGAAGTTCGTACTGTGGAGCATGATGAAATTCCGAAAAAGTCAATTCACTAAAAAATCCAGCACATTTCCACAAACTAGACACTTACTCCTATGTCCGGCAAATTTTCGACAACTAACTGTTGTCATCATCAGGCTTTTAAGGTTGATTTAGTCCCTGATCACATCTTGCTTCAACGTTGTTTACAAGTGCTGTTTTCGAACTCGCCGGTAATCGTGGCCTACTACATTTTTCGGGCCGTTGCACGTCTGCCTTCTGCTCACTCATTTCCCATCGCCTACTCAATTATCTTTCCAGTTCACCGTTAACCAGGTGGCTCACGTTAGGATTTGATAGTCCTTGAATGTTCATCAGTGGTTTTTTATGCAATTCATGTTGTTTAATTGCTACTGATTCCAGGCACCTAAGACGTTTATCTCTTGCTGAGTTTGAGCTCAAAAGTGTCCTGGTTTTTTCCCAATCAATTGTACGTCGTGCCTCCATGCAATGCACTGCTATTCCGTTGTCCTTCTTCTTATTTCTCACATTTGCCATGTGTTGTGCCAGTCTCACTCGTACTCCTTTCCTGGTCTCGCCAATATATACTGCCTCACAGTCATTGCATGGGACACGGTACACCGCTTCTCTCGTATTCGCTACACGTCCCATGGCCTGTTCATCCTTCTCCTTTTGTGTCATGTGAGCTTGATGTTGGACAGTCACACTTTTCTTCACTTTATTGCTAATACGTTTTTTCAAACCCTCCACATTCTTCAAGCACGCATTCAAGCCTCGCTTCCTCATGACGTCTCGAATCCGGCCAGTCACTCCCTCAAGGTAAGTCAAACTCACTCATGGTTTTTCTTCTCTCTTCGTAGTCTTGCTGTCACACTCATTCACTTCTCGCTCTCTTCTTTTAGCTGACGACACAATCGAGTACGCATTCTTCTTAAGCCGATTCAGCATTCCCCCTGGGTATCCCAGTCTAAGAAACTTTTCTTTTGCCTCATCCAAGAACGGCCTCATTTTTTCCACTTCACTAGTGTTTCTCACTAGCCTAACAAATTCATTTTGAGCAATAGCTCTTAGTTGTTCTTTCGGATGGCCCTCTTCGTTGACATTGGTTTGACATACGGTTCAAACTTTAATCTGCCTCCCTCACTCCTCTTCACTCTCACATCCAGGAATGGGAGTGACCCATTTTCTTCCTTCTCTGCCGTAAAGGCCAGCCCACACCTCCAGTTGTTAACTTTTTCCATAATGCATTCAAGTTGTCTCTTCCTTAGCACCGCGAAAACATCATCAACAAATCGCTTCCACATCCGTACTCCCAAACCAGACCCTAGGACCATCTCGTCAAGGTGCTGTAAAACCATCTCGGCAATGATGGGCGAGCTGGAGTAGCCCATTGGAGCGCCACTAACTTGCCAATACGTTTTCCCTCCGTACTCCACATAAATCGAGGCTAGAAGCACTTTTAACAGAGCCCTGTCCTTCTTAAATTCTTTCTTTGGTACACCCCACCTTTGTCTAGAGTATGCGAGCATCTCTAATATCAACCGGTGAGAGAGGCTGGGGGAAAAGTTTCACAACATCGAAAGAGACCAGAATTTCATCCTCATCAGAAAGAAAAATACTTGGCTAAGGGATACCCTGCTTGGGCTATCAATGAATCAATAAAAAGAGCGAAAGCTTGGAAGGACCCCCTCAGAAAGAAAGTTAAAGAGAAAAATGCTGGCGATAGCCCCATGGAGGTTGTGACCTACATGCCTGGAAGTAGTGAGCGGGTTAAGAGGGCTCTCGGTAAAATAGGAATACATTGTGTATTCCGCAATCGCCAGAATATTCGGAAGCTTCTCGGCAAAAAAATCCTGGATGAAAGACAACCAGAAAATAGGACACCAGAGCCAGAACAGCATGAACCAGAACAGGACGAGAGACTAGCTATAACTGCAACGCAAGTCGAACACCATTACCAGACCAGGAGTAAGACGAAGAATACGAGAGAAGTAGAAAGGGTAGACGGAGAAAAAGAGGAGGAAAGTGAGAAGAGTGAAGAAGAGAATGTTGACGAGAGTGATGGTGAAGAAGAAAAACAGATCTACGATGAGGGAAAGCTGCCCTGTACATCTGGGGCAGTCTATTGGATACCGTGTAGTGACTGCCCTCTTGGTTATGTCGGTGAAACGAAGAGAAAAGTTAGCATAAGGGTCAATGAGCACGCGAACGCCACCTCTAAGAGAAACAAAAGAAGCGCAATTGCCATCCACAGACTGAGAACGAGGCACGAGATTGACTGGGAAGGAACAAGAGTGATGCTTAAATCCAACTCATTCAAAGAGGCACAGCTCCGCGCCTTGGAGACAATTGCTATCCAACACGGCCAAGATAAAACAGTGCAACTTATGAACGTCCAAGACTCTGCATATAAGCAGATTAATAAAATTGTGACCCCCGAACTGTGTGAAAAACAGGAGATGGAAGTGGAAGAAGTTTCTCCCTGTTCGAACAGCGACACACATGGAGCTTGACAGCTGCAACCTGGAAAGTTGATACATCAATGAAAAGGTGGGTGGGGGGGGGGAATTGAATCATCGCGTTCGGTGTGTAAGTAGGACAGTTGGTGCGTGTGCATCTCATTGCCCAAGCCTGAGGAAGACTGCCAGTTTAGGCATTCGAAAATTTGCTAGTTTGGAGTAACTGGAACACTTTTGGTACTGCGTTAAAAAGAAGTAAGTGATAATGAACGAAAACCGAAGTAAATCATCCGTACCATCGGTATTTAAAGGAAAACGCAACCGACCACAAACTGCTGCCATTGAATGGTGGGTTAGATGTCACTGTAATGGTCAATAAGACAGTGGCGGATGAGTGCGATAAAATGCAGGCTTACAGTCTAGGATTACGGCAGTGGCCGAAGCGAAACGACAGTCGCCTAACGGAACGACGGCTACCAGGTAGATGGCAGTCGAAAGTGATCAGTAGTCACCGAATGGGACGGGGATTTCCTAGTGAAACAGCAATCATTTACGGGAAAGACTGTCACCAAGCGGTGTGACCGTCACCAGATGTGTGGAAATCATCAACAGAAGAGGCCAACCAAGGATCGGCAGCCTCAATAGGGAGGGCGATTCCCTATGACGTGGTCACAACGACGGTCGCTAAAGCAGCACCCGTCAAGGAACGAAAGGTCACCGGAGGCCCATCTGTCACCAACGGGGCGACACTGGCTGAAGAACGACATTCCATGGGAAAGGCCTAAGAGGCCCTAAGGCTCCCAAGGAAGCTCCTGGTCAGCATGCAGAGATGCTCCAGGACATACAGAGCCAAGGCAGACTCATTAGTCCGCAATTCAAGGCGAAGAATTTCGATCCCTACTACCCAGGTCTCCCGACCTGGTAATCATCGGGACATACAGGGAAACACCACTGAGGTTCATCTAGGTTGGTGAGCCGGCAACCACCAAAGGCGATGTACACGGAGGAACTGCCTTCTTCCCCCCCCCCCTGGGTCCGTCATAAACTGAGTGAACGACGGTACTCAAGAATCAAGACCTGAGTCTTGACGGTTACCAAAGCTCGGCGAACCTTGGTCGCCAACAGAACAACGTGTCTAAAGGACAGAGAATCGCAGATGGCCACGGACGGTGGTTCACCACTCCCTTACAGGATCAGGATTCACCAAGGGTGCAGCGCAGGCGAAACAAGACGGCTCCGCCTCCTGTTGGCAGTTTCAGGCATACACTGACAGACGCCAACAAAAAACATTCGTCAAGGACATCCCTCTGGTCTGCACACCAGGAATCGTCGAATTCTTGGGTGGCTAAGGTTTCACGGAACCAGAGACGGACACACCCCAGGAGTCCCCAAACCCCACTACCGGACTCAAAGACTGCGCCCACGGACTTCAATGAGGCGCACTGCATCAGGGAAAAATAGTCAGGGAAGTAGTATCCCCTTCGCCTAGGAGTTCCCCCCCCCCTCCCGTTCTCTGGAAAGGGAGCAAGGGAGCAAGGAAAGATCCACCGAGGAAGTTCACAAGGGATTTCGTGGATGGCGATGTTTTCAGCTCAAAGACATTAGAAATAAAGAGGAGACTGGACACCGAAGTCTCCAATTTGAGGGTACCAGTTATCCGTAGCCATGGGTTGGAGAACTGGGCAGAATGGCACCGACAGATGTTTACTCACATTTGCACTTCAGGGTCAGCCCACACGGACGAGGCCTGAAAACAATGCAAAGGTTACAACACTAGCATCCCTGCAGCAAAGATCATGCATCAATGTTCAAGGAGATCATTGGGAACGGCATTGACCGGGCCCCTTATGGGGGTTTTCCCCCTCGAGTTCCCTTGGACCTCAAGGAGCAACGATGCCAAGGATTTGTCACAACGCCACCAATGGCGAAGGTTGAAGGCAACATCGGAAGAAGAACCGGCGGGCAATGAAGGCGGTGCTTTCGCCACACCTTCACTACCCTCAGGTAACGTCAGTTGCACAAACAACGGAGGACGTCACTAGCGACAATGACGTTGCCATCCATGCGTTGGAAACCGGAACAGCCAGTTCCAACCGGGAATACAAAAAAGGACGTGAAGAGAAGACAACAAGAGTTGCTTACAACCCCTGGGAGAGCACTCACAGACACCGCTACGTAGACACCTCTGCGAGAGGGAATGAACCCCTACTCCAGTGGAAGCAAGGCCCAACTCCCTACTCCAGTGGAAGCAAGGCCCAACTCCCAATGGACCCGACCATGGATCGCAGTCAGAGTCATGGAACCGCAGCATCCTGGGCATTTGCTGTCGGCATCCCTCTCCTAGAAATTACGACAGCATGCACGTGGCGGCATAAGTCAACCTTCCGTCAGTCACTATTTCAGACAGATTGGAGACACCAAGTCTGGAATGTCTAGGGCCAATCATTGTCGCAGGAGCCGCCGCACACGAAGAACCAAAGGACAAGAAGCGGAAGTAGGAGGTTAGAGTGTGACATTTCTTGCTACGCAGTCTCTGGCTTAACCTGCCCCTATAAGACGAAGTCAGCTGAAGTGAGGTGAGCATTTTTGGAAGATGTAAAAACTACAGTTTTAGAAGTAAAAGTGGTTTTTACTATCCTAAAGTACTCAGGAATGGGTACCGGCCCCGCTCAAGCCAGAATGGGGTACAAAAAAAGTGACGATCAAGGTCAGGAGGGGTGAAGCATAGAAATGTTTTTGGAGCATGGGCAGTTGGGAGCTTAAAGCTCACGAATAGCTAAAGTAAGGTGAGTATTTTAGGATAGTAAAAACCACTTTTACTTTTAAAACTGTAGTTTTTAAAAGATAGACCTAAGTTAGCCGACGCTGTTTGCATTTTGCAGGTGAAAGCTCGTGGTTGCAGAAAAGTTTGTAAACTCTCAGGTTTTTGATAGTTGTAGTTGAGGTCTCCTCTCCAATCGGTGTTTGAAGCCTGGTGCCCCTTTACACACCAAATAGAAAATTCTTCAACCAGTTCAGGGAGTCTGTGACTCCGCTTTGGATCCCTAGGGTACCCGCCACCAATTTGACGAGGTCTGACTGTGAATGCAAAAATCACAGGTATTTATATTTTCTAGCGGCAACAAGAAACAAAATTTTGCTAACCCAGGCTGGACCAGGCTGGGTGAAAATTGTTTCTTTTGCCTAAGAAAATATACAATACCTACCTCCCTTCATGAGTCACCTTCTTGACATACCGAGAGAGCACAAAAGATGTGAAGGTCTTGTAGCAAACTCATTTAATAGGATTCCGAAAAAGTCAATTCACTAAAAAATCACGCACATTTCCACAAACTAGACACTTACTCCTATGTCCAGCAAATTTTCGACAACTAACTGTTGTCATCATCAGGCTTTTAAGGTTGATTTAGTCCCTGATCACATCTTGCTTCAACGTTGTTTACAAGTGCCGTTTTCGAACTCGCCGGTAATCGTGGCCTACTACATTTTTCGGGCCGTTGCACGTCTGCCTTCTGCTCGCTCATTTCCCATCGCCTACTCAATTCTGTTTCAGTTCACTTTCTTGAACCAGCTTTCACCCTCTTTTACCTCCATGATCCTGCTCCTAATTCTTATCATCTCGCCTTTCATTACAGCTAGGAGTTGGCATTTCGGGTGTCCCGAGAAGAACGCTATTCCTCTTTCGGTCTGTGTAGGTTTTTCGTACGGTTTCCACGTTCAGTTTCACTATCCAACACTGCCAAGATAAAACAGTGCAACTTATGAACGTCCAAGACCCTGCATTTAAGCAGATTAATAAAATTGTGACTCCGAACTGTGAGAAAAACTGGAGACGAAGTGGAAAAAGTTTCTCCCTATTATAACAGCGACACACATGGAGCTTGACAGCAGCAACCTGGAAAGTTGATACATCGATGAAAAGGTGGGGGGGGGGAATTTGAATCATTGCGTTCGGTGTGGAAGTAGGACAGTTGGTGCGTGTGCGTCTCATTGCCCAAGCCTGAGGAAGAATGCCAGTATAAGGCATTCGAAAATTTGCTAGTTTGGAGTAACTGGAACACTTTTGGTACTGAGTTAAAAAGAAATAAGTGATATTGCGTCTTCCATTTGCGAATCAAATGATCCCAACAAACCAATGTCCTGAAATTTCGCACCAAACTCTCCAACACCTGATACCAAAGCTTCCAAACGTCCCTTGAATGCTTTACTTTGTCTTTCCTATTATACGATTTTCGCCATGAGGCCGCCATAAGCACTTCGCTCATGCCCTGGCAGAACTCCTCACACTGAAAACCCGCAAAATCACACACTCTGCACCTTCTACATGACGGGTGGGGATTGATAGGGTTCAATCCCCTATTACACTTCTGTCCCGTCTTGCCTGGGCAAGATTCCCATTTCTTCTTGTTAGATTTCTCCATCACACATAGGAATGAAAACATGCGACTTTCTCATGTCGCGTTGCAAACAGACTGAAGCGGGAATATGGAGCATGGCCGTCGAGGCCAAGGGCCCCGGAGAGCACCATGACAAAAACTTCGAGAGTGTTTAGTTTAATTATTTGGGATGAAAAGGATTTCCAAACATTGAAAGCATAAACACAGGTAAGTATTTGAGGATAACAGTAAAAAGGGTTTAGTTCATAAAATAGCATGCATGGTCGGAAACTGGAAGATCTCCTAAACTTCTTCAAGCCAGTATCCAACTGTGCTGGTCAGACACTGAATAAGCAATAATTTCCGTGTCCTAGTAAACGACCACGCTGATAGATGCTTACTATCAAACCTTTTGTCATGCTGTAGTCGATACATTGATCTGCGATAAATTCGCTTACCCCTTGAGAAAGGTGTCTAAGCACTTGTTCCATTTTCTTCCGGAAGGGTGTAATCATTAGAGTGCTTGTTAAAGCTTACACACATGGTCATCCTTTTTTTTTTTTTGTCTCTGAATGGTGATGGCTGCTCCATGAAGATTTCTTCCTTCAGGGTTCAATTCAAGTAGCCTTCAGTGAAATCCATTTGGGGAATATCCCATCTAACTTCTACTGCTAATGTCACGAGTGTTCTGATATTCTTCAACTTTATTAGTGGCAAGAAAGTTTCCTTTAATAGTCCAGGCCTTCTTTCTGCATGAAGCCTTGAGCTACTAATTTTCAATGTAGCTTTAATACTTTGAAATTCTTGAGACATAATACAAAAGCATTCGTACAATTTTCACAACCAAGCATGTTGTTGGCATATTTTTGACAAACATCACACAAAGTCTTGATTGAATTGGTGTCATTTGCCTTCATCAAGCTTGGAAGAGCTGTCACCCGATGTTGGTTCACATCGTTCTGCTTCCATGTTGAGTTTGAATCTCGTGCTACACTTCCACTGATCTATATGGGGCTCACTGGGAGCGGAGCTTTCCGGTGTTTTCCACTTATAACACAGTTAACCCCTCAGAGGTAGACGGATGAGGTGGTGGACGAAGGGGAAGGAAAGCGACACTATTCATAAGAGGAATGCTCTCCGTGGTGTTTACTGTAATTGGAGTCATAATTACTGGTATTATGTAGAAAATTTCCGCTCATTTTCACAACGAGGACTTTTTTTAATGTCCAGCTAATTTTCGGTGGCTGGCTGCCACCATCCTCAGGCATTCCAACGAAATTTTCACCTCTGTGGTTTCCAACATCGTTGTCGTCTGCTTCGTATTTGTAACCGGCGCTCCTTGCGGCCTCCAGTATTTGGTGGGCAGCATACTCTCAAGCTCATCTAGCTTCCACTTCCTGCCAAGATGTTGCTTCAGGTCGTTGCCAATAACGTTTTCGACCCGGGGAAATGTTGACCCTTGAATATTCATTAGCGAAACACCACCAATTTCATGCAGTCGAATGGCAAGTAATTCTAAGCATCTCAGATGCCTGTCATTTTTAGAATTCGACTTCACAAGTGTCTCAGCTTTTTCCCATCCAATGCTATGCTTAAACTGCATGAAATTGGTGGTGTTTCGCTAATGAATATTCAAGGGCCAACATTTCCCCGGGTCGAAAACATCATTGGCAACGACCTGAAGCAACAGCTTGGCAGGAAGTGAAAGCTAGATGAGCTTGAGAGTATGCTGCCCACCAAATTCGGGAGGCCGCGAGGAGCATCGGTTACAAATTCAAAGCAGATGACAACGATGTAGGAGCACACGGAGGCCAGAAACTTTCGTCGGAGTGCCTGAGGATGGCGGCAGCCAGTCACTGAAAATTAGCTGGACATTAAAAAGTGTCCCCGTTGTGAAAATAAGCGGAAATTTTCTACGTAATTCCAGTAATTATGACTCTTAATTATAACGAGAACTTTCACAGTAAGGTAACGAACGATGTTTTCTTACTGTAATTGCAAGTGATTCCAGTTCTATGAATTGGAAATTGATTTGTTTAATTATCTGTTTTGTTTTGTTTTATCATTTATCTGTTTAATGTCACTTCCCACCTCATAAAGCTTTGACTTCTGGTGGTGTAGTTTTTGTATGTTATGTCGCAAAAGAAGTATTTTAAGAATGTACGCTCACCAGCATGCTTGCGTTATACTTGCGCTGTCAAGGGCCTTGATAAAGTTTGAAGTCAAACTCCAAAGAAAAAAGTGCCAGTGCAAAAAGTGTCCACTTTGCTTCGATTAAGACCAGGCTAGTTAAAATTAAAAACGAAAATTGTAACCCTGTTTAAAATTAGTTTTTACTATCCTAAAATACTTACCTTCAGTATGTGCTTAAATCACCCGATTTGCTATTTAAAATGTCCGACACAGATTTAAAACTCATCCTTTGAAATCTCAGTTGATTAGTTTAGCTAATCCTCCGCTAGGATCGCGTATGGCGTCTCTTTTATAACACTGTTACAGTGTTTGGTAGATCACTTCACTTCGACCATTGCAACACATGGTTAACAGCGGGTTCTGCAAAACGGGAAGGATGGGTGGGTTCTACTGAAGGTAAGTATTTTAGGATAGTAAAAACTAATTTTAAACAGAGTTAAAATTTTCGTTTCTTACTATCTGCAAAATACTAACCTTCAGTATGTGCTGACTTTGTCCTATTGGTCGGAGGGTCAGCACAAACCCGCTAAACTCTGAGATTTCACCTTTCAACACACATATCTGACGACACTGTCACAGACCATTAATTTTAAATTCAAGAAAATTACCCACCTCAACAACTTGTTGGTGCTTTCTTCTTTATGGTCTCTCCCCTGTTTCACTATAAGTTTGTTACACTTCACTTCACCGTGCCAGCTTATCTGTCCACTGTGATGTGTCACTTATCTGTGCAAATGTGGCCATCCTAGATTGTACCATTTACACGTTGTTAAACTTCATTGGGTCGCTTTCTCCAGTGTATGCGTTTTCCCCTGTTTATTTACAAGACACTTTTCATTCATTCAGGCTCATTATTGTGCAGCTTTCTCACCGTGAAAGTAATCTATAAAAGGCAGAATCAAATCAATGTCCGATTCAACTGCCTGCTGCCACATGTTCTTTCATTGTCCTTTCACCTCTCGAAGCTCTTACATTATGCAGGTAATGGGAATTGAACGTATTGCGGTTGTTCCATGAACACGCAGCCACAACTTCATCCAGTGGTGTTCCGGATCCATACGCCCAGGAAGCAGCCAAAGCTCTCAATTCATGCGCTCGCACCTCCGTTGGCAAGTCCAGATGATTTGGGCCCAAGTCATAAGCTCTTTTAATGACTTCGCATATCCACTTTCCTAGCTTAAAAGGAGTCATGGGTATTGGCTTAAGGACCCCTGCTTTGTCAACTTGCAAAAAAGCGCAGTTGGAGGTACTCTTCGTTCCGCTGTTGGTTGTTTTGACTTTGGAGTATTGGTTCTAACCAAATAGTTGGCGAGAGCCCTTATTAGGCATTGCGTCCTTTCATTCCCCTCTGGATCTACAACTGGAGCAAGGGCCTTGATCATGACAGGTCTAAGGGCACATCGAGCTTCAAGTTCTTCGCCCGAAACTGAGTGGGGAAAGTGAGTGAGACCGAAGACCAATCCCTAGAGAAGCGAATGTGTTCGTCTTCTCTTGAGAAGGCAGCCAATTCGCTCTGCGTCACAGCAGATGCAAGTGCCACAAGAAATACCGTTTTTTTGAGAAAGATGTAGAAGCGAGGCTGAATGGATTGGTTCGTAAGGTGGATTATCCAGACTTGAAAGAACCAAGGGCAAGTTCCATCTAGGAAACAGCTGTCTGGTCTTTAGTCTCTCGTTTTCGAATGCTGACATGAGTCTTGAAGTCACTTTACTTCCTATAAGTTTCTTATTCCCCTGGTATGAAAGAACAGAGTTAATGGACGACCTGTATCCCTTTATTGCAGATGAAGCAAGGCCTTTTTGGAAAAGCTCTTCGAAAAAGGAGGCCAATGAGGATTCAGACGGCTTAATCGGGTTCAGTTTCTTAGATTTGCACAAAAAAATCCATTTTTTCCACTTCGTTTCACAATTTTTTATGGACGAGCCTCTGAGGCAGTGAATGATCCTGTTGGTTACCGGAGACTCAAAACCCTTTTTCTTGAGAAGAGAAGTCACAACCTCCACCCGTGAAGATGAAGGACTTCCGGCTTTGGATGTATGGTAGTCTTGTTGTGCTGGGTCAAGAAGAATCGCGAGACCGAAAGTGGGATCGGTTCCTCCTTCTTTAACTCCATGATGACGATAAACCACGGAGCATCAGGCCATAGAGGTGCCATCAGAATAAAGATCCCTTTCGATTTCCTGATCTTGTTGAGGGTTGGTTGAAGAAGGGAGAAAGGGGGAAATGCGTATGCAAAGATCCCTTCCCATGACATCGACAGAGCGTTCGTTGCCCAAGCCATCTCGTCCTGAAATGGGGATACGAAGCTCAGCAATTGAAGCGTGTGGCAAACAAATCCACCATGGGAGTCCCCCAACGTTGGAAGAGAGCCCGACAAATTGCTGGGTCCAGCTTCCATTCTGTCGTTGGAATTAAATCCTGACGCGAGAGCTTGTCGGCTAACACATTCAGTTTTCCGGCGATGTGACGAGGCTGCAGCTGGATGTTGTAGTCTTCGCACAATTGAAAAAGCCTCCGCAAGTTTCTTCCATCATTGATGCTAAATGCGTCCCACCTCTCCATTTCACATAGGAGACTGCAGCGGTGTTGGCGGTCATCACGGTGAGAACTTTCCCTTGAAGGTGATGTTTCCAGGTCAGAATAGACAGACGAATCGCTCTGAATTCCAAGACATTTATGTGGCTGGAGAGATCTTCTTCTGTCCACTGGCCTGAAGATTGGAGACCTTCGAAATGAGCTCCCCATCCTGTCCCCGAAGCATCCGTGAAAAGAAGCCCTTCAGATGGAGGCCGTTGAACCGGGACCCCTTCCATTAAGTTCTCCTTTGTCTTCCACCAGTTCACAACTTGTCTCGGAAGGTTCAAAAGAGAGATGACATCGTCCCAACTCGTCTGAGGATACCATTCCAGATTGTGAAACCAATGAATCGGTTTCGCTTTCCATTGACCTTGAGGTACCAGTTTGGCGCACGAATCGATGAGACCTATGCTGAATGCCAATTCCTGGGCGGAGATTTCCTCTTGCTCCAGAAGATCTTTCATGTTTGACTGAAACTTTTCGACTCTTTCCTGAGATGGATGAACCGTGAAGCTTGAAAGATGAAATTGAGCTCCCAGGAACACGAAATCCTTTGCAGGTGTGAGTCTCGACTTCCTTAGATTGACCCCTAGACCCAAGGCTTGGAACAGACGAAGGCATTCTTCTTTCTGACGGAGGAGTCGAGTTCTTGAAAGATTCCGAACAAGCCAGTCGTCTATATAAGCGTGCGCCCTGATGTTGTTGAGATGAAGATGAGCAAGCACTGGCTGAAAGGAAGCACCTTGAGATGGTATGTTTTCCCGTTACGTAGAAACGAAACAGATGACGAACCGATGGATGTAATGGAACGTGGAGGTAGGCATCCTCCAGGTCTATTGAAATGGTGTATTCGTCATGCTGAAGTGCCTTCCGAATTGACTGTATTGTTTCCATCTTGAAATGCTTGGTCGTTAGGTTCTGGTTGGGTTTTCGAAGATTGAAAATCAACCTTGTCCCTCCACCTTTCTTGCCTATAACTATTACGGGACTCCAGGGACTTTGGTGTTTGGAGACGACAACTCGATTGCCCCTTTCTCGATTTCTTTTCCCAGACCTACGCCTTCTTTTCTGTCCACAATCCAGAGGGGAGGCCTGTTAGTGGTGGCTGGACGAGAGTGGAACGGAGGAAGGTAGCCGCGTTCGGCCACCGAAAGTGTGAAAGTGTCTGTCGTGATTTCTCGCCACTGCTTGATGTGACGGTGTAGCCGATCCCCCACCTGCCGGTGAAGAGGGGAGGGCTGGGGCAGGCCCCCGTCAATAGCGAGGCCGTCGTGCTATTCCTCTGAAGGATCCACGTTCCCTGCCAAACCTCTGCCCCTTCCCCTGCTCTGGAGAGGGGCATTATCCGGAAAGGGCGACCGTGACCTAGGGCGGTCAGGAGTCGCTGGGTTCTTAGGCTGCTTGTCAATTCTTCCATCCTTTTGTTGTACCTAAGGATGGTTCTCGGGATAACCATAATTTGCGTTCTTCATCTTTTTGCTGAAGAAGGGATGTTTTGTAGTAGAGACAGGTTTCCCCTTATCGCGCAATTCCGGGGCGAGTTCAAGGAGTTTGCCTCTGAATAGGTCAGTCGAGCCGTGGATAGGCATTAAGCTTAATTGTCCCAAGACTTCCTTTGGAGTGTACAGCAGACTGAAGCACAGCGTCCCTCCGTCTGAAGACCATGTTAAGAAGCAATCGTGAACTCCAGGCGAAACAATCTTTGAGGAATGAAGAAGCTCTCTTCATTAGATTCCGATAGTCTTCGATCAAGGGATGGTCCGCAAGCTCCGGTTTTTCGGCGATCAAGTGCTTTATGGTGTTGGCCGCCCCAGAATAAACCAATTCAGCGTGGGAGTTAGCACGCATGGCAGCAGGAAGAACAGCCTCGTCCTCCTCATAGAATGACATGGGTACCGAAATAGAAGAGGGGGTCTTCAAACTCGAATCAGCCTCCATTGTTTGATACACAGGAATGTACTCGGCCGCTTTGAAGGTTTCGAACAGGCGCTTGTTAGGAGCACCCCTTCCATAAGACCGGATAAAATGCTTCTTGAGTTTTGGGTCGTGAGGGGGAAAAGGCTTTGAAACAGAAATTGACTTTTCATGCTTGCGAGTCAAACTTTCTTGGTTCAAGAGCTGACGAAATGCAATGGCAGATTGAGGCATATGAAGCGGAGCTACACGCTCTCCCCCAGAGTTGGCAAGAGTGTCCAATGGGGGATCATCCCGCTTTACTTCAGGGAGAACAAAATCTTTGCAGTACTCCTTCGAATCAGAGAGGCTACGAATCAGTGCAACATGAAAAACGTCCCAGTGAACAAATACCGGCCCTTCTTCAAAAATGTCAGTTTTTGAGCCTGCAGCCGGCGTCTTCCCATTAATTTTTTCAGCCTTTTTATCCGAAAAATCATCAGTATTCGTGGTTGAGTCATATTCGTCCGGATATTCAGAGTCTGCACGCCCGAAACGGCGGGAATCAACAAAATCCACTTTCCGGCTTTTCCAAATTTCATATCGTGAACGAGACTGATCATGGGGGCGTTTACATTCAGGATGCTGGGATTCAATAAAATCATCATGCCGAGATTTGTGATGCAGCTCAGGAATGTAGTCCCGTTGCCGAATGGGCGAAGCCAAATGGCGTTTAGAAGAAGTGCTAGATCTACGAAAAGTTTTGTGACCGACATGTGGTTTTATTGACGCATAGTGCATAACTGAAGACCCACTGTGTTCAGTACGCGAGGGCAAGACAGTCCCATGAGTATCCAACGAAGCACTACATAGGCATTGTGATGAACAGTTTATTGCAATTCCAGAATCGTCCTTCAATTCCTTGGTGGGAGATTTACTAGCATGGCGTTTGGACATATTTTTGGCATCCTGGCGTTTGGACGTATTGTTGGCATCCGGGCGTTTGGACGTATCACTGGCAGGTGGGCATTTATGCTTATTGGCGTTTTGTGCGCCAACAACTTCGTGCCCTAAAGGATCCCTAGAACGGCGTTTGGGAGAATTATTTTTATGATCATGATGCGTGCCATCGCCCTTTAAGATTCCCTTTGCTCCATTCACGGATGGAATCATTTCATTCATTCATTCATCATTCATTTTGGTGACTTCAGCAATTTTTTCCCCATTTTCAAACGATCGATCTCTGATCGGAGCGACGTAATCGTATTTTGCAACGCCAAAATTGGGTCTCTTTTTTCTTGGGTGTCACCATTACCCGTGGCAATTCCCGACTTTTTCTGCGTGTTTTCTCGACAAGCTTTTTTATTTTCAACCACTGCTCCGCCCGGTTTACAAAACTTCAGCCTGGACTTGACCGCTTGAATTGAAATTATTGCCACATCAGTCCCTTTGCCATGCTTTTTAATTTTATCCACCACATCATTATTTACCTTACTTTCTTTCTTCGTCGACTTCTTGATTTTAGAAACATTGTCCGTCTTCTTGGTGCAAGGAGCATGACATTCGGCTGTAAGAGAGCTGCCATTTTGTGAATCGTCGGCAACGACCTTGGAAACGCTAAGCTCAAAACGCGGGGTTTGCTCAACAGATGGCACCGCTGACGGAGGCAAAGCAGCCGCCCCTTTTAACTCCAGTAAATTTATAATGCGGTTTTCGAATGCATCAAAGCGTTTATCCACATTAGAATTACCTTCAACAGTTCCATTTGAACGTTAACATCGGCTTTAGCTGCTTTTCTCACCTCAGAGATAACCATTTGCAAATTACTTTCATGTAGCGGCGTGTCATCGCGAACGGGAACGAGTCCGACGGAGAAACCATTACCTTGGTTTCCATGGCAACGGCTGGGGCACCCAGCTGAGTAGAGGGATTCCCCGAATGACTAGCGATCGTCTCATCAGACAGGAAAACTAAAGGCGCATTCACATCCGTACTCAAGGCTTGTAAACGAACATCAAGAGGTGTTTTAATCGCCGACGCACTAGAATTGGAAGCCACCGAACCACGTCGACGTCCCTCACTCAACTTACGCAGATCCGTCTTCCTCCAACACTTTAAAATCTTCTCTACCGACGGCGAGTCGTGTAGTTAGCAAATTTCGCACTTTAATTCTTGAAAATTACAATTCCAGCAATTCCTGCACGCTGGATGCAAGTCGATCGGAGTTTTCTTGCAGGTACAAATCGGGAACACTTTTCCGGAGGTAATCAACTCGCTCAACTTTACTGCGTCCGCCATCTTGGCGTTTTAAAGGGCATTTTGGCGTATTTTATGCAAACAATAGCAAACTGAGCAGCCGTGTGTTCAGCACGGATGCCAAAGTGAAGTGAACTACCAAACACTGTAACAGTGTTATAAAGGAGACGCAATGCACGATCCTAGCGGAGGATTAGCTAAACTAATCAACTGAGATTTAAAATAGCAAATCAGGTGATTCAAGCGTATACTGAAGGTTAGTATTTTGCAGATAGTACGAAACTAAATATTCAATTGCGAACAGATGGGCTGATGGAAGTTTGCAGTTTCCATTCTCCCGCAGTTGGTTTGTGACGTCTGGGGAGAAAAGCTGCCAGAAACCTGATGATTACTGTGGTAACGGTTTGAAGGTTTCAGGCCTTCTTCCGTCATTTCCCAGAGATTTGCTACTGCTGTGGTTTAGCAGGGGTAGAATTTCCAAATTTTGATCCGGGTGCAAATTTGCACCCCAATCTGTTGCTGGGGTGCAAAAAAAGTATTTGAAGTGCTAAACCAAAATGTAAACCAACAATGTGGCCTATTTTATAGCCATCGAAAATTCTAACATTTAGCATCTCAATAATACAGTAAAACCTCAGTTATCCAAACCCCAATTATCCAAACACCCTGATTATCCGAACTGCCCTTGGCCAAGAAAACCGGCAAACTCCGAGCTCCGAGTAGGCCTAAAGAAAATATCAATACTTGCTGAGCCCAGGCAATCCTGGAATGCTAACAGCCACTGGTTGTTCTTCCCAGTATCTTTTATCAACTCCGAAATCTTTTTTTTATATTTTGATTACCGTGCAAGTAAAGTTGTTAAATGGTCTCAAATATTGCCGATCGTCGATAGCGTTCAAAGATGGATCGACTAGAGAAGATGATTCACCAGGGGGTTTCTGTAATTATTGTTAGCGGCGAATAAGCTTTCACTGTGGTGTGACGTAATAAACACCATTTCCGTTTTATCTGAAAGATTTGCATACAAACCAATGACGTCACGTATTTCTGTGATGTGTGGATCTAACATGGCCGCGGTTCTTGGTCTGATGAATCAACGCAACTCTGGACTTACAAATTACTGAATAATCATTATGTAACGTAAGCCGGACCACTCCGAACGTAAACATTGTATTCAAGTGTATTAAGCTACCGAAATCCAATCGGCAATATGATTGAAATTGAATAACGTTTTTTTTGTATCCGGTCAACAAACGGCATCGCTGGCTCAAAATGGTACGCCTAACGTAAACGTACGGCAGCCCTATGGGACGACCGGGGAGATTAAGCGTGAATCGTTGTCTCAACATCTTTGCAAGAACCGTTCGATGCCTCCGGTTGTTGTTTACTATTTATGACAAGTGAGTTCAAACTGTACGGATTTATTAGCAGTTGTTTTATACATAAAAAAATAAAAAGAAACAATCAGAATTTTGAGTGCCCGGTGTTCCAGCCAAAAAAGAAAATCCTCCTTTTTTTTCAGTGAATGGTTTGATAACTGCATTGCGTTATGTTTTGTTTATGTTTATGTATTACTATGTTTTCTGAATAAAGTTGTTAATTCCTAGCACATCATAACTACTCATATGTTTGCATACGTGCGTGCGCTGCGGAGCCAACGATTTTTTTTAATAGTGTTAAAACAACATACTGTTTTACTAACACACAACTGTTGTGTCCAGGACTTACACGTAAAACGTGGGGTATTCCAGGGTATTTTTTTCTCCCTTTTGGCTTAATAGAAGCATTTATATTATTCTGATGACTGATGACATTTTCCCCGTTTAGCAGCAAATTACTGTGATAGCCATTTTTTTTCTTTTGGCAACAAATTTCGACAGCTTCGGCAAGTTTGGTGGTACAACTGCTTCACATCTGTCTTCCTCGGGCACTAAGTTTCAGTCCGTTCTCCGTCTCCAACTAAGTCTTCGTTTTGTGTTTTGAATAACGGCGCCTGCCGTAGCCTCTCGTATTTACGATGTTGCTCGTTCCAATGCGTTTCTAGGTGAGCACTAACCTCTCTGCTTATTAAATGGCTAATGGTGGGATTTGATGGCCCTTGTAAATTTATTAACTTCTTGTGCCACTTGTTCATTTCCTCATCATTTCAGATTACTTTCGCTTTTGCCACTCGTTCAATCTCTTCTTTATTCACTCTACTTTCGCCTTCGCCAATTGGTCGTTTTCCTTCACATTATAGTTCACTTTCGTTTTCGTCCCTCTTTCCTTCGTATCGTTTTCAATTGCTACACAAACGGTTGTTAGCCATCTTTTGCTTTCGCATCGTCGTCATTAGTGCGTGATAGCGTGGTGGTTTCACTTCGTACCATTAGAGGGAGGAATGCTACCTTGACTGCCGGGAAAAAGAGGAATAGCATGCATTACATTTGAAACTGTGTTGATTCGCGCGATCCAAAAACATCCTACCAGGCTTGCGGGGAGAAGAAATTTCCTTTCTGCAGGGTCTAGGTGAACAATAACGTTTTTGTTGACCCACTTTTTGACTACTGTAGAATTGCCGTTAGAGGCCACCATTGGGGCCCATTCTTCGAAGGGGTCGACTGCGTTAAGTTGCAGGAAGTTCACTGGGTAGGAACTGTGGATTTTTGCAGCTGCTGTTGGTCTGGGTCAGAAAGTTGTGATTGTCCACACTACAATGGGGGTTCAATTAAAAGGTTGATGGGGAAGCATTACCCTTTAAATCTTCTTTCTGTCTTCGACGAGCTTAAGGAAAACATCCAGGGGTTAGCCTGGTAGCGAGGGTATTTGGAGCAACGACGCTCTTTCTTACGATTCTTGGAACGCAAGGGACTTCCCGTAGGAAGGTCTCCGAATGGCCGATCAACTTTAACTTTGAAATAGTCCAGGCTGTGGACAAGGTTCTTCTCTTTGAGTGTGGGGTTTTGACAACAATGATGATCTTCTTGCACCATTCTTGTGTTTCCACTTTGGATTTTAGCTTTTAACATTTCAATTTCAGCCACTCGAGTTTCTGCTGGTCGAGATTAATGTCGGGATGTGCAGTATCCGAAGTTTCAAAAAAGTTGAGGAAAAAATATGAACAGGTTCCAAATTCTTAAAGATTGCATCACGCTGCTCTTGAGATAAAGCTGCCAGAGAGAAAAGATAAACCCGAAGCTCCCGAAAACTTCTAAATTCGCTAAAGGTGGATGACGGGGCATTTCAGCAGGCATGTTGAGAGAGACAGCAGGCATTGTGAGTGTGTTAGCGGCGGAGCAGTCCAGTCCGGCTAATGGGAGGGTTGATAAGTACCGTGAGCAATGACACCGCTCACAATGTCACTGAATGGCAGCGCTCCTCGGCAGGGGCCTCGCTTTAGCTTGCGGTCTTTTCGTTGATGACCATCTTCATCAACGCAACAGGGGATTTCTTTTTCTTTGTTCTTCGCCAAGGGAAGACTTGATTTGCGCGAGTTGGCTCAGGCGGAGTTTTGACAGACAAGCTGTCTTCTTAGATTTTGAAATTAGACGCGATTTGTCAGGAGTTGGTGGAATGCTAGATGGTGAAGCAGACGCAGAACCTTCCTTATTCCTTCGCATTTGTTCCAATCTAATGCAAAATTTCTTGTGTTTTCACCAAAATGATGAGCCAAAGTGCAGCGTCGATCTTCATACAAATCATGCACGTACAGGAGTAATACTCGCAGCACCAGTGATTTTGGCATGCCAGGTGAGGATCCAAAGGCTCAAATGGGCAACAACTTCCAGACAGTAGCAGACGTTACGTGACAAAGGAGTAAAAAAACCACCTGGAGCATGAGAGCCAGGGCCAGCCGGTGGCAGAGAAGAATTCTTCCTCGGTGGATGGCATAACTTGACACCCCGTGTACTCGCCATGTTGTACAGGTTCAAAATGCTTTCGCCAATGAGACATAGTCTCGATCACTGATGCCTTCGCTAACACAACGAGAACCGGATCACTTTCGCTTTCGTCCAGTTAAAAAGACATACAAAGCTTTTCACAGAAGGGGGAACGGCGCACAACCAACCAGGGCAAGCGGTAGAGAATAAAAGAGGATTTGAACGCATGCTTAAGCTTTTGCATTGGAGGGAAGTGCTAGCCAGCACTTCAGAGTTAGCGAGCTGGCTGGTGATTGGTTAAAATTAAATCTCTAGATGGAAAAAGCATTTGACAATAAAAATGCTAAAATTTACAGGTAGTGATATTTTTTTAGCAATAGAAAAATTTCAATCCACATTACCACTCATATTCCTACAAGTGGATTTCATACACAATCGGAAACACCAAATAAAACAAACCTGTTCTCCTTCTGTAAAAGGATCTTTCTGATGTCCATTGCTTTCTGTGCTTCGAGCATGTTGGTTCTCATAAACGACTCTCCTTGACGAGAAGGGTGATGGTTCAGAGTTATTTGGCTGTGATAGTTGGAAGACTATTGTATCAATAGAACTGATGGGCATCGATTCTGGCCCATCTTCAGGTAACTCTTCTTCAACAATCAGAGTTGGACGTTTAGGACGTACTTTCACGATCAGCCTAATAAGTGACACAGACAATGAAACTAATTTGTTAACAGTAAAGTTTGATAATGAATTTAATGATTAAAATAATATTGTATTACTGAGGCCAATCGAATCCTTCATCTCCCTGAGTGGAACTGCTTTTATCATCAGCAGCTGAATACATAAACGAAAAAGGAGGCTCATCGCTTGTTTCCTGGTACAAGCCTGAAAATTAAAGAGATGCCATAAGCAAACTAATAATAATATTAAAAAAAAAAACAATTTGGGGGGGGAGGGGATTAAGTCTTAACGGATAATGTATTTATTGTTTAAGAAATTAAAGAGAAAAGATACAGCAGTCAAACAGTACGTGCCATTAAAACTTAAGCTCGACTAATGGTGGGCTCCAATGATTTGTGTTGGAAAATTTTCTGCACGTCTCTGCTGCTTTTGCAGTGACATTAAAAGATAGTTTAGGCCACAGGAAGACATATATGCCGATATTTTTCCTTGTGACGTAGTTATTCTTTTCGTAGATAGACTAAAGTGAACCGATGCATTACATGTTTCTGAGTTGTGAATAAGAGAATCACTGTATTTTATTATCTGCTACGAAACAGTACCAAATAGGTACAAAACCTAAGATTATGGGCACAGGTCGTTCTTACTCCGCTCCGTGATGACGAAACTCGAACTTGAGTAAAACGTGGCGGCTTTTGTTTTATACGATCGCCTCCTGTAATAAGTGTCCTGTATTATTGAAGCGTAGCTCCGCTATGAAGACACTCCAATGTAATCTTAGACCACACATCACGCGAAAACCACAAGGACTATTCAAACCAAACTTGGCATGCAGTAGCAAGGGAGTCCGGACAAGGTTATCAAAGAAAAATCCGGAATTGGACATGGGGTTGAGAAACCATCAGGGTGACAAAATGGACCAATAGCAAGAGCCAAACTCAAAACAACGAGACACAAAGCTGTTTCTAATTGTTCAAGGCATCCGAGTGTTAAAAGATTGATTGTTGATGAACAGGTGACGTTAGGCGGTAATAAACCAAATTCAAGATATTTTCACTTTTTGTCGACCGATTTGGACATTTGAATACACCATTTTCACGTTTTTTTTACCACCTTTCCAATGGCCCAAACCCCAAGCAGCTGTCTCTTATTGTTTAGAAATTATAAGGCAAATACGATCTGATCCGACTGACAGCCAAACAGCAAAGAAAGCGGAGCCTGCTCCATTATGTCAACAGTGGAACTGATGACGACCCTAGTTATTATTACCAAGAATTTATAGGGTTGGGAGGAGAATTTGTGACCGAGACCCATACTGAAACGTCTTGGATACATTCACATTAGTTCAGTCTTAGTTTATAGAGGGCGCCACGTGTTTTATGTGGGAATTTCTACTTAGTTTTTAGCCTAAAATTAAACTAAACTAAACGAAACTAGCTTATGTTTAATTATTATTTAGCCTAGCCTAGTTGTAATTTAGTTTACTTTAGATTTAGATTGAAAAATGAGCAAAAATTACCAGATAGAACATGTGGCGCCCTCTGAAAACTGGGACTGAACTAATGGGGACGAATCTAACGTGTTTCAGTATGGACTTTTTAGAGTTACAAATTCTCCTCCCAAACCCTATAAATTCTTGTTATTACTAAACAATACCAAGAGAGAAATTTTCATTAAACATATATGATAATTATTGCAATGGAAAATATTAAACTAGTACTGTACGGCTATCAGCAAAGCATCAGTATGGGATAAAATAGCATTGGTACTGAACCAGTACTGGTAAAGCGAAACTGACAGCTTCAATAAAGATAAATAAAAATACATTATTCTCACCATGGACTTCCTTACAGCGTAGTTCATATGCCATACTATTCTCTCTGCTGTCGAAAGTGGTACTAAGTGAAGCTGATGCCAACTTCAGCGTCAAAATATCTTTTCTAATGGAACGCTTCCACCACGGAACTCTGTCCATGTCGTGCAATGCACGTAGATCAGGAACTGGAAACCTATTATAAAAATATCAGATTAGAACTAGAACTGCTAAGTGGCATTGGTAATCACATTTGTGTTCTCATGAACTAGAATGTGGTCTAACGATTGCAGGCGAATAATACTAAAATATTGTCTTTATGTGCTAATCTTGTCTTGTCTGTTTTAAGTAAACATGTACCAAGTCTGTGCAGCCGAACTAAAATGAGCCGCGACTCGGCGAACAGAGACCAACAGTTATTACTTGGTATAAAAGCAACTTTGTTCAATAAATCGAATTGAGCAATTTAGTTCCCATCAGTGCTTGATGTTTCTGAGGCCATTTTATGACTTAAGAACTATTCTGCAGAGAAGCCTATTATTCACTGTCAATGCTGTTGTCAGCAGATTGAACTTTTAGCGATAGCAGACCAAACGACATTTCAACCTATTTTTATAGGTGCTAAATTTGCAGTAATTAGCTACTGTAATGGAGATCGCCATCCATTAACTTAGCGGCAGCCACTAGTTGTGGTACTATCGTGGTTCTGGCCTTTAATGTTTGTGGTCAAGCTAATCTAACTAATTAGAACCCCCAAGTTTCAGTTTTGTAACTTAGTGTTTGTGGATGAAAAGTGGTATTCGGGAGGCGGGCTACCTCACCAAACCGTTATAAAAACCCCCAGGAATTTACAAGCAACGGTAATAAAATAAAGGAATATATGTTTAGAGCCATTTAAATTGGGGCAGCTACATTGTGGAAGACTTTATCGATGCCGTTCCCAAGAGAAAAGCGCCATACAAACACATCGGGCAAGGCCTACGTAAATGCCACACACTGCCGATAGAAATAATTTCAAATACAATTTCAAACATGGCAGGGCAAAATAACTTAGCTTAAACTTGTGCACCCACGGAAAACACATCCGAGTTTACTTGTTTCAAAATTCCAAAGATTCCATGTTAATTTGCAATGAATAAAGTAGAAAACTTAAAGAGCATAAACAGGCATAACCACTCTAACATTGTGCACAAAAGCGATATGTTGTAATGGTGGCCTATGATGAATGCAAAGCACGCCGACCTGGCAGGAGCTAGATGGTAGTTGAGTGCGATCAAATAATAAATTTGATTTATTTTGATTTTGAGCAATGAAAGGCATAAAACAGCGATTTTAAAACCACAATCTTCTTCAATCTTTGTACAATTTCATACATAAGACACTCACAGAGTCTTGCTAATTTTCGACAGCAATTCTACTGTCATCATCAGGCACTTCAAAGGAAAAATTAGGATCCTGGTCACATTCTTGCTGTTTGCCAGAATTTGAATTTGGAAGGACACGTAGCCTCCTGTATTTACAAGGTAGTGGACCATTCATGCTATCTTCAGAAGGTAGTGGGCCCTTCCTGCTGCTACTAGCTCTCCAACACCGTGCTAACTGCTCACTCAAGTCCCTCCCCACAAGGTGTCTCACATTTGGGTAAGAAGGGCCCTGAATATTCATAAATTGGAATCCATTCTGCTCATGGTGTTGTATAGCAATGGATTCCAGGCACCTTAGATGGCTGTCGCGCGCAGAGTTTGAGCGGATGAGCGTCGTGGCTTCCTCCCAGTCAATCTCGTGCTCAGTGGCAGCACAGTGGAGCGCAATGCCATTATCCTGCACTCCTCTCCTGACATTGTCCATATGCTGTCCCAATCTTGTTCTCACGCCTTTCCTCGTCTCTCCGACATACACTGCACTGCATCCCTTGCACGGTACTCTGTACACACCTTCCTTAGTATCGGTCACATTTCCCATCAAAGCATCATTCTTTGTCTTCTGAGTCACCCATTCCACTTCAACAGCAACTGGAGGCACTTTCTTTCCTAAACGTTTCCTTAGTCCTTTTACATTCCGCAGGTAGGTTTTAAAGCCACTACGACACAAGATTTCACGTATCGGACCACTCACACCCTCCAGGTAGGTAAGGCTTACAATCGGACTATCTACCTTTGAAACACTCTCCTTCACGCGTACTCTATCGGCATTCTT
>JAHWFP010136705.1:33705-43742 GCA_023313725.1 Lithobius niger | reverse complement strand
TCTGTGCCTACGTTCAGGTTCATAATCCCTGAACGTATTTACATCCGGTGCATGCATCACCGGTTGTCTCCATTCGTCACGGTTACCGCACGTCTGTCTATCCACTCGGTCATGGTTGGCTCCAGGATAGCGCAGACGAGGATTACGTGTACTGTCAGTAGGCTCCACAGCACGATTTAAACGTCTGTGAGCTACGACAGGCGTAGAGTGCAATGGCCTCCGTTCGTTCTTGTCATGTTGAGAAACATGACCAGGTTGAGCGGTGACATTCACTCTATTCCGGTTTTCTGGTTGAAAACAGCTTTCTAACTGCTTAAAAACCTTCTGCCGGAAGTCATTTGGCATGGGGCAAGCATCTGCCCAATTTCGAAAATCAGTGAAAATAGCAGCATTTCCACGCTGATCTTCTGCATCCTCACGATTTAATCTTGGGGGTGACAGACTTTTTTCCACACTCGAAATTTGCGAGTCTGAAATATCCGCATCATTGCCCCAAGAATCGTTTGGATCCTCACCTAAATCTTCCACTAAGGGTGCATTTCTGCATTCCTCAGTCCGTGCCCTTTTTCGCAAGTTTCCTAGGCTTGGATTCTGTGCTACTAAAGGCCGTTGATTCGGTGCAGCGTTTTCGTTTGCCATGCTTAACTCACAAAATCGCTAGTTTTGAGAAAAAAAATTTCAACTTTTTTTTTTCGGTCACGAAGTCAATTTTTCAACTTTGGTCCTCCGGTGGCCCAAAATCTACTCAAACTCCAATCTTGGATACTGTTTTAAAATTACAGTCTCCAATAATTCACGAGTTTACTAGTATTTTGCGGTCTTAAATAATGAGTACTTAGTTAGCTCACTACAGACAACTCAACATTCAACCCGTACGTTAAAAAGTGTGCTCCTTCACTTGTTTAACCTCCACAATTATATTC
This sequence comes from Lithobius niger, assembly GCA_023313725.1. Taxonomy (NCBI): domain Eukaryota; kingdom Metazoa; phylum Arthropoda; class Chilopoda; order Lithobiomorpha; family Lithobiidae; genus Lithobius; species Lithobius niger. The sequence continues at coordinate 42,819 of JAHWFP010136705.1, read as the reverse complement.
GCAGCGAAAGACTTTTGCATCCCTTCCACTCCGTAATAATGTAGTGACTTTATTTTCCGAAGAAAAACGGTGATTTTTATTTTAGCGGTTTTTAGGCCTACTAAAAAAAAAATAACGCTTCTGTGAATACCCCTTGGGTTCACAAACAGCTACCGAGTTTAACGTTTATTTTTCATAAAAAATAAACGGGGTTCTTTTATTCATACTAGTCAGCACTCACTAGTTTAAAAAAAAGACGGTTTCCAAGGATACTCAACAACGCGGCCACAGGCTGAGTCCGAGGTCACCCCCAAATCGTAATTTTTCTAGACACCGAGTGTTTTGGTCGACCACTCTCATCTAGTCCAAAAACGACTGTTTTACTTTAATTTCTATTCCCAAATAGAAAAGAAAGTGGGTAGTTTAATAATGACAATGACAAGTCAAAATAAAACTTCGGCTATTCATGGTTTATCCAACAACGCGGCCACAGGCTGGATTCCACAAACTGCCTTCCCAAACTTGGAAAACGCTTATCATTCAGAATTCTAACAGAATCGGAAGCATTAAAAAATGTCGGATTCAAATCCTGAGGACAAGGCCCCCAAAATATGTAAGGTTGCTAAGGAAGTAGACGATTAGTTTCAAGACAAGGCTCAATTCCAATTTACTTCTTACTGTACAGCTAGGGGACTGCACACAATAGCATTACATATTAGGCATCAGCCAGAATTTACCCTTCTGACTGACCCTGTAGGCTCAAGAGGTTCTGACCGTTCAGTCCGAACCCCAAACACCAATTGCTGAGAGGCCAGGATCGAGCTGTTATATAGCTGCCCGAGTCCTAGCCTCGAAACCAAAGGATGACGGCTAAGCCGGCGCGATCCGGTTCTAACTGGAGTCGAACAATAGAACACTCTCGCACCCGACTGTTGGGCGCTGTGCCAACTCCCGCGTGTATGCGGTGGTTAGCAGCATGCGCACAACAGCTCTGTTAACGGCAAGGCGCACCCAGGGAGCGCTTGCTCCGTAGATTGCGTGTTGCCGTCGATGTACGCCGGTTACAGCTGCAGTTCTGTTGCACGAATCAACTCTAACGTTCGTAATTTTCAGACCATCCTTCTCCGCATCAGCCGCATAGGAAGAACACAGTACATTTTTTGCTTCTGTAATGGTAGTCCTATCGAAGAATTCAAGGATGTCGTCTTCGATTTCTTCTTTGGGGGAAACCTTAAGCCTTGACACCATGTAGCACAAGATAGCACAAGATAATGTAGCACAAGATAATGTAGCACAAGATAATGCTCGTTTAGTGCTGCAACACCGAAAAATCTAATAATGAGAAAATTACCACGTTTTTGTGCATGCCGCTAACGCTCATCACTGATGTGGTGTGCTATCAGCGCGTGTCGTGGCAGTTTTTGACGGTTTTGGACGACGCAACTCGCGTGCTCCTGAAAAAGAGTGTCAAGCCTTTATACATATTAGGAAGCTATGAAACAGCAACGAAAATAACACCAAACTGGTGAAGAGTCTAATAGCTGGAGGCGGTCACTGAGCCTTTGTCAAGCTTACGCTGTGAGAGTGGAGTTCCTTAGGCTAAAAAAAAGTTTTGTCCAATCCTTATGCTGCGAAACATATATCTATATAATAATGTCGGAGGCCGGCTAAAAGGAAGACTAAAAGGAAAACTACTTCTCCCCGCCTCCGCCCGCCCCCCCGCATTGAAAATGCACTCTCCCACTCTACCTGCATGGAAACAGGAGGCAGGCATGAGTGGTCGATCAACTCAATAAAGGTTCAATTTGACAAGTCGTCGGGCCGAACAATCACTTCTCCCCCTCCTCGCGCCCGCATTGCAAATGCGCTCTCCCATTCTACCTGCAGTCAAACAGGAGCCAGGCATGAGTGGTCGATCAATCTGATAAGTCGTCGGGAAGAGTGCCGGACGAAAATGTCCCGGAAAATGTGACCTTTCCTCTAGTTACGGTTAAAAATCGGAAAAGAAAATGTTCTAATTACTGAAACTTGCAACAGCTGCAAACAAATCCAGATAAATGAGCATCTTTTAGGTCCAAGAAACCGTTATTACAGCATTGGCCATGACAGACTTATGCTAATGTTTTTATCTCCGCATGTATCCAGTGCCCCTTGCAGCTAGCCCCACGTCCGGCTCTAGATGCTAGCCTCGAATACAGTACGGCATTATTGTCGCTGCTCGATAGTCGATATGCGCGTCGAGCGCACCGCATGAGCGCGCACACGCAAGAGTTTCAGTCTTTGTGCATTCGAAAGTAACTTTCCGGCAGTTCTGGTTGGTGGAGGTGGAGGTTGTAGGATGCTATCGTTCCTGTACGCATCCCCCCAATAGTTATGATTGCCAGACGGGCACAAAGTTACGTTCCAGTGCATTCCGATTGTCTGCGCTCGATTCAGGGGGTACTGTGAGGGCCATTTAGGTCCGGGAAATGGTTAACGTGGAGTCCGCTCTTGTGGCGTTTCGTAGAAATCAGTCATGGAAAATTTCAATAACCCCTCGCCCCGACAGGCCTCGGCGCATAGGCACGGCAGAAAATATCCGTTTTCCCGGATGGCCAGTACGCCCCTGGCTCGATTATATGGCATTTAGTCATGTTTTGGCACGACCAAGACAGATAAAAGAAACTGCAATAAGTCAATATCCTGCAACAGTTGGATTGAATTTTCATGGACAAATACGGGGCGCAGGCCGAACAAAATGTTCCCCTTCCAAGCAGATTTGGTTTTCTTTCCCTTCGCCATAACATTCCCTATACATCACACAGCCGTGAACCGCCTGATTATGGCTGGGTTTACACGCCTGTCACTATCCTACAATATTCGTGAAACATGACGCAGCTAAATGCACGTTTTTGGTTCACTGTGCAAATCATGAAAACATGTTATTAACTTTGCTAGCCTGTCCGTATTCTTGTGCACGATACCAGGACTTACTAGACATTGGCCCTTCCGTTAAAAACTGGAATTAATTTTTCTATCTCTTTCGGGTGAAATTGCGAGGGGCGGAAATTGTAATAACCTCAGGAAAATGGCGATAAACAAATGTCATACCGTAATAATTTCTTAGAATCGTCCCCAACAGATTTTACGATGGCATTAGTTTGGCGCCCAGTAGACGATGACCGGAGGCCAACCGGATCTTTTTTTCTTTCCTGTTTTTTTTTTCCCGTACCAGCCAGCGATAGTGAATAAACGAACGCTCAAAATAATTACGTATGCATCAGCTAGCTGTGCAACAAAGGTAGTTCGATTGGTGTTACTCTACTGCCCCAGCGCAGGGTTAGGTTACAATGGTGAAATTAACTCGTAATACACCATGACGTAAGTACGCTACGCAACAACACAACCAAAATGAATAGACGTGAAACAGCAGTGAGAAGATGTAAAGGTACCCTCATCGCAGCATCCGGGGATGCATCCAGGGATGCGACGACGGATGTTTATTTATAAAACACAAAGTCCAGCTAGCTTCACGAAGGCTCCGTGACAAACCACGAGAAAGAAGCAAAACTGGAGAGCAGTTAACCCTCTGTTACATGCAATTATTTCTGGCACTTTTTGTTTTAAGTAATTAGAAATAAAAATAAATAAATAAATATTTGTTGCGAAGCAAGGATCGAGTACAATCACTAAAGTCAGCTTAAAAGTGGGGCGTGGAGGGTGCCAGCAGTAGACGGTAAATGGCACAAAAGTTTAAAGAATGGGGTATAAGGGCGAGGAAAACTGACCAAGCTAAAAGATATCCAAAGAAACGACTCGCCTTTGCATTCTCGCAGCTAGAATATAATCTCAATGGAAAAGTTGTCGTTGCCATGGTAACAACTGCATCTGGATTAGCTAAATCCGACCTCGTCTGAGTAAATGCTGTTAAGTCTTATAATCCGTGACAATAAGATAAAGAATTCCTCGCAACGAAATTTTCCCAGTCGCTTCCGAACTCGCATTATTCAGTGTTTTCATTGCGAGTCGACATAGCTAAACCCGCCGCCATGTTGGAATTGATTTCTTGCTTCTAGCTGCGAAATAAGATAAGTCGTTGCGTAAACCGGCTCTTAAAGGCTTGGAATCCAGCGAAGAGCTAGATACTAGACCGAATCATTACCAACCCATACACAAGGTGCACTCCGAAATTTGTTTGAATGGGAGGGAGGGGGGGAGAATAGGCACACAAAAAATTCAAAATGCGATCCGAGAATTCAGTTGAAGGGGAGGGGCGCTGCTTTAAGTCCTTAGGAGCCCTGTAAAACACAGCCTATTTTTAGCAATTCTCATGTCTTTGAAACGTTACAAAAGCCAATTTTCAGAATAGAAATGAAACTACAGTGAGACACTACGACGGGTGTTTTTTATTTTCAAATTTCTTTTTAATTGCAGTAAACGCCTACTTGCCTACTTTCACCAAATTTCATTCTTAACTCAACCCACTTCCCAAGGCGCCAATGCCAACCGTGTTACACATGAGACTTTTGGGCAGGGTTACAGGGGCCCCATGCTTTTGAGGAGCCCCAGGGCCTCCAAAGACAGTCAGGCGTCCCCGAACAGTAACGTCAGCACGTGAGAACACGGAAAAACACTTCAATATTGCGGGCAAATGCCTAAACAAAATATAAATAAAAGGTCCAAAAAGGGTTCTTGAAGGGGGCCCCACTTACCTTAAAGGAAGGTCCGAGCCCCAGAATTGCAGTTGGTTTGGAGTATACGGCGCTAAATTTAAAGTATTGAGTCGTTTCAAATTTAATGTACGTGCACGAGGCATGAAGAAATTACGACATTTTTTTTCTTCTTTTTACCAAAAGTAATCCGCATCTCCACGACAAAGTCAAAAAACAGTAACTTCGTTTTTTTTTTTTTTTTTTTTTTTAATTTACCAATGAGTTTGCGCAATATAACTTTGGAAACAGCGCTGCCTTTTGCTATCGACGTGATGTCTTGCTTCCAAACCTTATTTCTTCAAAAACTACCCCACGCACGACGCTTTCTCAGTTTTTTTGTTTTATTTCTTGTACAGCCCAGTACAAGTTAACATTTTTTTTTCACGTGAGATTAGTTGGGTGAAAATGAGAAACGTGACCTAGAACTCGAGGAATTCCTAGCCGTCATATCTCTTACCACGCGCACGTTTGGCATACACGGACAAGAAAGAAAGAAAGAAAGAAAAAAACAAACGAGTTGAGATGGAAAAACATGTTTCTTCGTTCTAAATTCAGTTTCTCAGAAGAAAGAGGGAAAAACTTCAGGAGAGAAAAAATCTTGACCCGTAGACGCCAGGAAAACTGATCAGGAATTAATATAAAAAAGACAAGAAATCCTATGCCATCATAATGCCATCAGAGGTAGTAAGTCCTAAAGAGGCCAAACTTCGATTTCTATAGAGCAGTGACACGACGTAGTATTATTGTATATAACTCTATGGTGGAGCCTTAATGGGTTAGCTGCAAGGGGCACTGCAGAGAGACACAGAAGGGCGTCATACTGAAGCCGATGCTGTCAAGAGTGATTTCTTAGACCTAAAACGCGCGATTTTTGTTGTTGGAGAAAACAACGTTATTTTGAGCCTAAGAAATCCGCTCTTCCGTTGTTTTTCCCTCCATTTTTATGTAGTGCACCTTGTAGTTATGCCCTCCAAAATCCATACAGGTGCCAATATGGCAGCAAATGTCACTGCTCTATATACGTTTCCATGACCACCCGAAAGCGGTTTGGAGGGATGCCCATCGTTTTCTTATCGCTTCCGGTGGTCTTGCAAACGCACGTTCGTATCGCTTTCTCCGGTCAGTGCAACCTAATGAAAGCGATTTGGTTAATACTGTTTTCATACGTAATAATTCGTCATGGGTCAGCCCTGGTCGGCCCTCATCCTGAGCTCCCAGCGCGCTTTGATTTCACACGTGATAAATGCTTGTAAGCCGACCCACGCTCGCCTGGTGGCACCGTCTCACGGCAAATATTGTTGACAGGTTTAGCCATGACTCTACTACAGTACTGTACCAACGGGATTCTTGGATGAAAAAACACATACAAAATTATAAAATGTGCTGGTAAATTAACTGACCAGACTGTGGAATTTGTCATGTTGTTAATAAAATAAATCAAGCCAGTGACGTGTATACATAAAATAACGTTTTTAGTTGTTACTTGACATTTCGAGTCATGCATGTCAGGGTTATTCTCAAGAGCTTATAAAACAAATTTCATTGCACAAGATAGTCAAAACTGATTTAAATGCACAGAAAAAATTTAACCAAGAGCGACAAAACCGTTTTAAACATCTTTCTAAAAATGAGGGACCTCGGTGCGCACAGACGACTGACACAAATCGGTATGTGCTAGTCAACAGTCTGTGCACGTCGAGGTCCCACATTTTTAGAAAAAAATTTTTTTTTAAATTCTCTTTCAGTTTTGTCGATCCTTTCACCATTTTTGCCTGGTAACTTGGATAATCTTGTTTGCAGTTTTTTTCTGTTGGTTGTTTTAATCAATTTTGACTTCACCTGTAATGAAATTTATTTTAAGACATTTTTAATGAGATTTGTTTTATGGGTGCACTTTACTGGCGTGATCTAGTTTAACTTACAAGTTTGTTTTCATTTGGCATTACGGCTCCGAAAGCAGCACAGTTTTTTCCAGGATCGATGGAACTAACTTCTTCGTTCCTCAATGGAAGTCGAATGGGGCAATCCATAATTCGTCCGAAACCGAATTCCAGGATGATTCTTACTTCTGTAGTCAGGGCTGGTGCCCGAGCAAGGGGCTTTAGCCAGTAATAGCTCATTGAGCGCTACCTCCCCCTCCCCCAGGCCTCTTCCCAAATCTACCAACAAGGAACCCATCATGGTGGTACAGAGATAGTGCCAACACACTCAAACACACACGAATCTGGCATGTGTAGGCATGAGACAAAAATATTTGTCGAGATTTGAAGGAAAACAATTATATTTAGTTTATGCTAGAGGTGCCCTCTGACTGGCAAGAAAACTCACAAGAACATGAATTTGGCAACAAATATTTAATTTTCGGGTCGGAATTTGGGACTTGCCTGCAACAAAAATACGTTAAAACATTAAAAAAGGTGGGACCTGCCAAAAATTGTGGACTTCATACATCTGCCATGGTTTTCCAACTACTTTTTTTTTTAGCGTTTTACCATTTTTGTTGTGAACAAGTCCCAAGAAGAGGGCCGAAAACTAAGTATTTGTTGCGAAATTCCTGTCGAGTTTTCTTGCCAGTCAAAGGGTACGTCTATCATAAACTACTGCTGCAACTCACAAGTGAATTTGTCAAGACCAATTTTATTTAGGCTAGGCTTCGCCCAAAAGCGTCGTTTATTAAAGTTCAAATTTTTTCAATTTTGTTGGAGGTGGGAGGGCGTCCTTTTCGGCGCCCTTTCCCCTTTCGGTGCTCACGTTAGCCGCCCCCTTCGGCCCCCCTCTTGTTTCAGCACTGCCCAGGGCTACATGTAATATCACAGTGTCCACTGTGCAAGTCGTGGTTTTGTTACAATTAAAACAACAGTGATCACCACCCCAGCAAAATACAAAACTATAAAGACTGTCCAATTACGACATTACATAACTAGGCCTACATATTATCTAACAGTGAGGTTGCTTAGTGATTTTATCACGACACGTAGGACAAAAGTGTGAATTTTTCTTTGTCGCATAGCTAATGTATAAACAATAAGAAGTGGGCTGCTCCACGCAATCTGAAGCAGACCTTATATACATAAATAAGTAAATAATAACAAAACTAGGTACAGGGATGCACTTTTCCCGACCGATAAATAAAAAACCGATCAATATAATACGCTGAAACTTACTACAGTAGTTCTATACATCATTTGTAACAAATAATTCTGTGACTGGGGGGGGGGGGGGGGGGTGGCAAAGCCAGTCGTCACTTATCTCTGGGGGTGGGCAGGTGGCGAGGAACTGGGGAGGGGGTGTCATAGATTTTGACCCTATCGGCAGGGAAGGGGTCATATACTTTTTGGACCCGTCACAAAAAATACACTGACCAAAAGCCATTTTTGGGCTTACAAAAATGACACTTCAGCAGTCAGAAATTTCTAAAAACGCCATAGCTTTTGAGGGCCCAAGAGACCTTCCGAACCCCCTCCCCAATCCCCGTTGCGGAAGTTATCGTAAGATTTTGACGTTATTTCTAGTGTCATTCGCTGAAGAGTTCTTTGAAACCACTTTCTAAAAAGGTTTTTGTATCATGTGACTTTGTGGTATTTTTCACGTTGCACGTGTTGATGTTGTGAAAAGCATGGGCGTACTGACTCGAACTGCCTTAGTAGTTCAAGGTGCCAAAATGCATCCCTAACATCAAAAGAAGTTTTTGATAAAAATATAGCCAATAAAAGTGCACATGTAAAACAATGACACGACGTTTCGGGGATATTTGCACCCCGTTATTAAGTGTGGATATCCGCTCAAAGGCTCCGTACACAAATAAAAAAATATAAATAAAAAAATAAAATAAAACCAAATAAAAAAAAAATAAAAATAAATTAAAAAAAAAAAAAAATAAATAAATAAATAAAAATTTTAAAAAACCAAGAAAAAAAACACCAAAAACCAAACCAAATGTTTAAAAACCAAGAACCTATGTATTGCTGTCCGAAACAGCAAATACAGTAGGGAGACCAACAAGACGACCTCTTCCCTGCGAGTCCACATAGGTTCTTGGTTTTTTAAACATTTTTAAATTTATATATTTTGGACGTGTCTGCCATAACATGATTTTGTGTTCTTTTATTTGTGTACGAAGCCTTTGAGCGGATATCCAGACTTGAGAACGGGGTGTAAATATCCCCGAAACGTCGTGTTTCATTGTTTTACATGTGCACTTTTATTGGCTACATTTTCATCAAACACTCTTCCAGTGCTGGTTTTACTTCATCTAAAGCAGTTGTTCTACCGTCAGGAATCATGAATCGCAGTCCAAAGGTGGTTTAAAGAACACTTCTTGGTACGTTTTCAAAGAACAAACTTTTAAGTTATGGCTCGTTTTCCACGCAAGTGGGAACCTGTCGATGCGAAATGCTAATTTTTAAATTAATGCAATCATAACCTGAAAAGGCATAAGAAAAGC
>JAHWFP010136705.1:20569-33605 GCA_023313725.1 Lithobius niger | reverse complement strand
AGGGGGTGTCATAAAAAATTTGGAGGTCACATTTTCAATCCTCCCCCCACCCCCGATATAAATAATGACCTTCGAAGGCATGGTGGAAGGGGGGGGGGGGTGGACAGTTAATTTTTGGAACAGGGAGGAGACGGTTTGGGTATTGGTAGGGGGTGTCATAAAAAATTTGGAGGTCACATTTTCAATCCTCCCCCCACCCCCGATATAAATAATGACCTTCGAAGGCATGGTGGAAGGGGGGGGGGGTGGACAGTTAATTTTTGGAACAGGGAGGAGACGGTTTGGGTATTGGTAGGGGGTGTCATAAAAAATTTGGAGGTCACATTTTCAATCCTCCCCCACCCTCGATATAAATAATGACCTTCGAAGGCGTGGCTGGCTAACTCGGCATGTGGTGAACACAGTCCTTATTGGCCTTCACTGCCTAGAAAGAATTGGGGATCGAACGATGGGGGCTTTTGCCAATCCGATCCCATGTCGATAATTAGCAAACCGATCCCATACAGATATTAATTTTTTTTTAAACCAAGACAAATTTGATATACCTAATAGGAATTAAGAAATGTAGTATTAGCCTCTGCTGAAAATAAAATAAAATTACTATTTTTTTTTACACTTTTATTTCAAGGTGTTGCAAAATCTTATTATTGTTATACATGTATTAGTTAAACGACGTAAATGTCGATCTATTTAAATCGAAACTTTCAAAACCGGATATCCTGTTAAACCGCAGCGTTTTCGAAACTAAAACTCAAGCGTGTTAAGTGCCCAAGGCGCGTTTGGCAGTGAAACCGAAAGTCGTGTATCAGACGAATAATATCGGCGGATGCCAATACCGATCCGATTATCGGTTTATCCCGAGGAAACAGCAGTGCAGTGAAGCCTCACCTACAGCTTTGGCCTCAACTTACTAAGTTTCTTTCACTTCCCATTCAGAATTTTTCGTAGGTATTTTTTTTTTAATTCTGACAAGTTTCTAGACACACGCTAGTGTGTCGCCGCCAAGTAACAGATCATCCCACCGTAGACATCCGATTGTTAAAAAATTGATTGCTAATGATAAAAAGGCGGCCACACTGGCAGACATGTGTCTGCTAACTGTAAGCAACTAAAAGCATATTTTGGCATGTCGAGGATAAATCCCAATGCGACAGAAATCTTTCAAATTGTGGTAAATGTAAGGGGAAGGTGAAGGGATAAAGGAAAAATAAAAGTTAAAGGCTGAGTGTCCACGATTTGTTTTGTATGTTACTGACTAGCTAGTATAACTATAGTAACGCTGGCTCCGTGTTAAATCCCATAGACTCATTGGCTAGTGAACAATTGGGAAAGCCTACAGAGCTGAAAGTTTACACGCAATGCATGGTGATCTGAACATTGTCCCTTTGTTGGTTTGGGGCTTATACGTGTCAGTAAAAAAAAGTGGGAGGGCTTTGAAATCAGGAACCACGAAATTTAACTTTCATTTCTTTTCCATGTTGCAACCAAAGATTTCAAGCAACAATGTCTTAGACAATCAACCCTGGTTCTTAGATTTATTGTAACAGCCTGGACGAACTAAAAGCTGAACTGTAACGAAGTGCAAAATAATCAGTCATTTACGTTGTTGTAGATTGCGTGAGAAGAGATGCACATTACATGATGGTTACGCAACAATACGTACTCCATGGGCTTTGCGGTCTGATGTGTTATTAACAGTGAACTTAAGGGATTTCTGCATGAGAAAATGTGAACAAAGAAAGCTTACGAAAAATTCTCAATTTTGGCTGATGTAATGGCTAATTGTTTATAGACATAAAATTCCTCAAGAAAAAAAGTAGAGATGAAGACAAGACAGTGATACTTTTTGTAAACGAAAAAAATTCGCAATTTGGTTGATGGAACGGCTAATTATTTATTGACATACAATTCCTAAAAAAAATAGGTAAAGCGAAATATAAGACGGTGCGCCGACTTTTTGTATATTCACAGTCCTAAGGTACATGTGTCTATCAACTGCAAGCATATCTTACCATGTCGAGAATAAATCCGAATGCAGCCGAAATCTTGAAAAAGTAAGGGGAAGTTGCAGGGATAAAAAAAACTAAAGTCATGTGCTGATTGAATGAGCGAAGCGAACGAAATCAGCGCTTGGTAGCCAGTGTTAGCCAAAATGGCATTGAAGTAACTTAAGGATGTGAAAAATGGTCGGACAATAAACTAAGACTTGTCAATTTGGCTAATCTAACAGCTAATTGGCAATGGTAAAATTGAAAATTATCAATGTGAAATTTATAGATATAAAATTTCTCCAGAAAAAAAAGGTACAGATGAAGATAAGAAGTTGCAACCTTTTGTACGTTCACAATCCTATGAAAGTTGTGATATCCACCCAAAACCAAACTGGTGTAAAAAGCCGTCAAGTTTCCAAAAAGGATCGGCCTTTGAAGGTAGTGATATCAATCAACCAGGGAAAGGCCGCCATGGTTAATCCTACTAGGCGGAGCAATCTTCTAGTTTTCATTTAACTTTCGAACTATTAGTTGGTGTGATTAACTTGGCTAATAGGATTAACCTTGGCGGCCTTTCCCTTGTTGAATGATATCACTACCTTCAAAGGCCGATCCTTTTCGGAAACTTGGCAGCTTTTTACACCAGTTTTGGTTTTGGGTGGATCTAATTTACATTCTTATGAGCAACGATACGTCACTGAAGATCCATCTTAATATTGTCGTTAAGAGGTTTCTGGCTCTTGAATGTGTTACAACAGCTCTGAATCAACCAATTTAACTGTCTTTCAAAGGAACTGTGATTGTTAGCCATGCAACTACGTGAGCACGAGTTGTGGTAATTTCTAAAAAAAAAAAAAAAAGGCTCAATTATGACTGTCGCGTTTAAAATGTTAATTTTAGCCTTTTCCTCGTTTGCCACCTTATTTAAACAAGTTTTGAGTTTCCGGTGTATACCCATTCTGCCGCATCCCGTTCTACCGAATTTTAATCATTCGGCCAAAAGGGAATTGAGTTTTCACCGAATCATTTTTTTCCGGGGCGTCGGACGAACGTCTAACTGGAAAATCGTGTAATGGGATAATTGTCTAAAATCTGCCTAAATAAAAAATCTGGAAAAGCATGTAAACGGAATATCGTATAATGGATAATTGTATAATCGATAAACGTCTAACTGGATTATCGTCTAACAGCGGTTTCTGATGTTATATGTATAGCCGCAGCGAGCACGGCAGCGCGAGCGAGGAAAGGATATTAGACGATTTTCCATTATACGATACGAATTTCCTGTTAGATGATATTCCGTTATACTGTTTTCCGTTATACGTCTTTCAATTATGCGATTTTCCAGTTAGACGATTATCCCTCGCCCCCCCCCCTCCCCACATTGCCTGCCTCGCTCGTTGCGGCTAAATACATTAACACCTGAAACTAATCATAAATTCTTTCCAAATAGGAATGCTTCATTAACTATTCTCACGCACAAATTCTTTCCAAATAGGAATGCCTCTTTAACTTTTCTCACGCACAAATTTTAATATTTTGATTTGGCGAATTATTCGATTAAAATTCAATTTTAAGCAGGGCTTAATTTTCGGCGAAACGGGGAACCACCGAATTTGTTCTACTTTTCAGGTATTCCCTGTTCAGCTTTATAAGATTTCATTGAACGTTACTATTAAAATTTAAGAACGTAATAATAATTTACAAGCTGTACCACCGGCGTAACATACACCGGTCTAGCCGGTTCCCGCATATCTGAGCGAAATACTGTAGCGGGCAGTATGGAATGAATTGGGTGCCGACTGCCCCTGCTTCCACCTCCCAACACCCCCGTGGCCCACCCCGTTGTATGGTCTGTTTTTCCCCCACGCCCCCCCCCCCCCCCCCCCCGCGTAACCCCTTCTCGCTCCCCCTCCATTTTAACCCCTGATGATTTGTTGTTTTTATGGAAGTAAATGTGTTTTTCCAATGGAGGACGCTCAATTGCCCGTTTCTTCGTTCCGATACCAAGCGCAATAAACCCAACAACGGTCGTGCATGCAGTGATTGTTACAGAACCAACTTTGCAACTCTTCAAGTCTTCTCTTAAGAGGTAGCATTATTAAAGCTATATTTCGATTGTTACAGGCCACACTCGTTTGTTTGACATTGTCGGTCGCTGGCCCTCTTTCATTGTAGTGCATAATGATGAATTTGCTTGCCCAACCTAAGCGTATTATATATATAGATTGGGTGCGTGGCTAAAATGCCAAACGTAATACTTAAAAAAATTGTTCCGACTTTTTCATGAGGTTCAGCTTCAATTTGCACTTTTCCTGGACTTTCCACCGACTTTTCCGTTGCTTTGCAGGTTCAGTACGAACCCTGCTAAAAAAAATTCTTAATTTCTAAACGTCTCGATTTGTTTCCAGAACCACGCGGACACTTAGCAAAAAAAATCTAACTGTCCATCCCGTAAGTGCGATCGAAACGTTGATGCAGGTGCAGGTGGTGCAGATGCCGATGCTCGATTCAGTCCACCCACGTCCCAGCGCCTAACAGCTGTTCCCTGCCTGCTTGGCAGATGTCTACTTGGCACAATGCCTTCCTTATATCAAATGGCTGTTGGCACAAAAAATGCTTGTTTGCATTAAGCTGATCGATGTAGACGCAACAGACCAAACACGAAACCGTAATATCATCCCTCCCACTTTCCCCAGCATTAACGGAAAATACAGCGAGCGCAACTGGGGGCCTGTCCCCAAAAAAATAAGACAATATCAAATCAAATATTTCTAAAGAAAGAAATCGCAAGGTAAAGGGTAAATGAAGCAAGCAGTCTGCATTAAAGACTGGCCTTGTGACACAATACACTAGTCTGAGAAAGAAAGAAAAGACTACTGCCCCGACTAGGACTCGAACCCAGGACATACCGTTTACTAGCCGGGCGTCCGTTTTCTTGTGTAGAGGCCAAGAAGCAAAGTTGCTTTCCCTCCTTGTATGTTTGTTTGTGATCTTTAGGTCACCACTGAGAAAGATTGAACAGCTACTTAGCTCGGCTGGAGCCTGTAGCCAGTACCCGCCCCGGTAGCGCTAGTAAACGGGAAGTCCTGGGTTCGAGTCCCAGTCGGGGCAGTTGTCTTTTCTTTCTTTCTCAGACTAGTGTATTGTGTATCCTCACAAGGCCAGTCTTTAATGCAGACTGCTTGCTTCAAATAATTCTATTTAAGAGTGTTTTGCATTACTTGTGAAAGCGTAAATTGCTTTATATACAACACTGAAAAACGTATGACGTGCGTGCGTGTTTCTATTTCAACTCCAATAGGAAATAAGACACCCGAAAAGTTGCTATGTAAAATCAAATGAGAGATAATTAAATAATGCTTCGAATAACTTGATTCATTGACTCTAAAATATTCGAAAAATTGCTCTACGCAGTTACGTGATGTCAGAGCTTGTCAAACATTTACTCTTCACGGTACTTAATCAGAAAAAAAAACTAGATCTCCCCCCCCCCCCCACAAAAAAAAACGCAAGAAAAGTAAGACATACTTTGCAAAATATACTTAGCATCTGCAACGCGACGTTTACATCTCAAAATGGTTGGCGTCAACTGGTTGGATGCACAGAAGAAGTAGACTTGTGGTTTTAAAAAGTCATGCGTTCACATTTCTGAAGGAAGGGGGAGCGCAGATTGAGCGAGCAAAGCGACCAATTTCCTCACATATAATAAAGCTTTTCAACGTAAAACTCTTCATGAATTTCAGACAATCTAAGGAATCTGATGAACGTATTGTGACAAACTACGTCCAACAGTACATCGAGTATGCGCTGGGGATCAAATAAACCGTATGAAGCATGGCTCGGTGCCAATAGAGTAAGCAAATTGAACGATATGGCTAGTTTCAGAACGCCATCGAAACGTCGAAATCTTGGTAGCTTACGTGCCACTAAACGGTGTTGTCCAATAAAATCTGCAATCCAGTTAATTTGCATAAATATTTTTACAATCCTTTTGCCCAAAACGACAAACAGTGAACCCAAAATAAAGGCAGAATGATAAATAAAAACGTTGTGAAAAACAAAAAAGATGCCATTTGATAGCCGTTGTGTTTCAATCAAGGCCAGCTGAGATAGGAGCTGCGTTCCTGGTTCCACTCCAGGCCCGTCAGCTTTATGCTCTTCCGGCATAAGTTAGTGACAGACACTCCAGGAATCGTCCAGTTCATTACGGCATGAGAACCAAAGGGGATTGGTATCTGAACAAAATGTATGCGGAAAAATTCGTATGTTACTCAGCTACCTGTTAAACCCACGAAGAATAGCTAACAAATGGCGAAAGCTGGCGCCCGCTGAGGGCTTCTCTCGCGTACACTTTTGAGATACCAGTTCCACTCGGTTCTCAGGCCGTACGGTACTGGACGACTCCTGGTGTGTCTGTCACAAACTAATGCCGGAAGCGCACAAAGTTATGAACGCAACTACTATCTCAGCTGGCCTTGGTTTCAATTTACATGCCAATGACTTCTAGGGACAAGGAACCAAACTTACGAAATTTACATGATGATGGGCTTTTCCTTTTGAAACAGGGAAAATGGCGGCCGCATGATGAAGATGGGGATGATTATGAGTAGACGCGAGAGGGACAATTTAGCCGGAGAAATCCAAGTGGAAAACCCCAGGTTCTTTGACATGCCACAATTGACATGAGAACGAGGCATAACAGGGCCCCGAAAATACCAGGGGGTGGACGAGGCCAGGATCGAACCCGGACCTCCCAGGCAGAAAGCGATCGTGCTATCCGCGCGCCCTCCTTGCCCCCTTTTTTTTTCGTTCATCATTTTTTGTTCAACATTTTTCGTTCATCGTGCATTTTTCGTACACCAGAGGTCGTGTGTACGGTCTAAGTGTGTATAGGTATGTCAATAACAGTGGGTTTCGTTGCTTAGCAGCGATGCAGCACTTGCGGCAATTCGCGAAATGCTTACGTCACTTGTACGTCACTAACGCAGACGAACAAACAGCATTCCAACAGATAAGGTCACAGCAACTTACGTACCGTGCAACCAAAAAAAAAAAAAGGTCACAGCTAAACCCAGGAAATTGCCGTTATCGCCCAAATCACTGAAAAATGTTATCATCAACAGTTTAACGACAATCGAAATGAATAAAAAGAATTTTATTGCTTTACTTGCTTGTTGCTGTGTGGTTTCAGTTACATCATTGACTTACACACTATCACACTTAGTGGTTACACTCCATGGTTACATCCACTAACTATAAAAACGGTGTTTGATAATACGCCAGTGTTTGATAATAAAATGATAAAATTCTTTATCAAGAGGAAGTTGACATACGCAAAAAGAGGCTAAAAATATTAAAATTACCTTCCGTTACTGGCGACGTCAAGGAGGGGAGGGGGGCTTCTACTTATGTACAAAATCATTACAGGCATCGACATTAATATACCTAATTCCCTTTTTGAATTGTATGTATACCATCCCCTTTTTACCAGATGATCTAAATACAAACTGATTCTACATCGCTTTAGGCTTAACACAACTCTGAACACCTTTGCCTGCAGAAATATTAACTTGTGGAATAGGGCAGTGACACAACGTAGTATTATTGTGTATAACTCTATGGTGGATCCAGTAACTGGGTTAGCTGCAAGGAGCACTGGAGGGCGAAAAGAAGGTCGTCTTACCGAAGCCAATGCTATTAGACTGGATTTCTTAAGCCTATAATGCGCGATTTTTGTTGTTTGAGAAAACAACGTTCTTTTAAGCCTAAGAAATCCGCTCTCAAAGCACTGTCTTGACTAGAAGAGCCGTTGTTTTCCGTTACATTTTAATCTAGTGCACCTTGTAGCTATGCCCTCCAAACGCTATCTCGTGGCCAATATGACGTCACTTGACGCTCCTCTATAGCCAACCTCATTACGTAACTTGCGCCCCTTCCGCTACCAATAATAAAAACAAATAATTCCAGGTCAAGGAAGGGCCCCATAGACCACTGATACCCTACCAGAAAAATTACGGTAAAAGTTTGGATAGTTCCATCCAACGTACCTGGCTATGGTATCGTCCTTTGTTCGGCCAATTTCTTTTTTTTTAAATCCAATGAGGGAGCCAATACCACCTCACAAGGTAGAGGGTTCCACGGAATCACTACGTAGTTTAAAAATAAAATATTTGTTACAATCACGCGAAAACGACTGGGTCACCAGTTTTAACGCATGACCTCGAGTTTTGGAAGAGCTGCGAACAGAGAAGAAAATACCATAAGGGAGTGCGTCAGAGTCAAATCATATCTTAAAGGCGCCGGTTCAGCATTTCGATAGCGTTATCCATATTCTAAATACAGCATCCACGTTCCAGATTCTACGTCATCCAATAGGCTGATGTGGGTCACGTGAGATCGTTTTAGTTATGATTATTCGCGGCGCTACTGCAAAGTGTTGTTCCTTTTTTTAATGTACCGCTATTTTCTTTATATTGCTCTAAGATTCTACGTTGCTGCATCTAGGAGTTGAAAAGTTAAAAAGGCGCTTTTTATCGGTGAAGCTCGAGTGAGTCAACTCCCAAAATACTAAGTTGTTTGGTATAGTTCGTCCCAGAAAAGCCTGGCAAATATTTTGAATGAGCGTTGCACAGACTCTACGTGATCCAATGCCGACCTTAATAAGATGAGGGGACCAGACTGGACACGCATAAGAATCGATTTTAAGAATCGATTGAATGGGCATATCTCTGATGAGGTAAGGTATTATTTTGGCTAACGTTTTTGCTTTTGAATATTTGGTTAATTAGTGTAATATACCACTCCGACCAATTAATTTTTGCTGTTAATGAACTCCTTTTCCGTTATGTATATTGTTACTACTTTTAGCCTCGGCTGAATTTTGTTCATTAGATGCCAGTTAAACATATAACATCAGAAACAGCAACTAATCATGAATTTCTTCCAATTAGGAATGCATCTTTAATTTCGTCAACGGCAAATTTGTTAAAATAATAATTTGATTCGGCGAAACGGGAATTCCCTTTTCGCCTAACTTAATTCCTCTTCTTAATTTTCGGCGAAACGGGTACACACCTATGGACGTGTATGGCACGCCTTCGGTCTTGGTACAATGAGTTGGCATAAAGTCACCAAACTGCTCCCTTTTATCTAGATTTTAAACTGGGAATTTTTATCAAAATTTAGCGTAAAGCAGCTTTCCAACACGTGTGTAATTTACGACAATACTTCACATAATGACTTGTTAGAATTTCGAGTATGACGTCGTAATACCTTCAACTGGCATCGTTCCACGGGTAGACTTGTCCGTGGCAATTACAATTTTTAAAGAACTTTACGTGTGAACTCACTTCCAACGCGTGAACAGTTAGCATTAATTCTTCTGATAAAGACCGTCAGAAATATGACGGTGGATCCACAACTTGAGTTGTGTATTTAAACATAATTTTGCTGATCCTAAACTCACGTAATGTATTAAATCATACATGAACGGGCTCAACTTCAAAGCTAACTGATTATTTTAGATTGCCAAGCAGTGAACAATAATAAAACACACTGTAAGTTACATCGGTTCGGTTTTCTCCTACACCATTACCAAGTAAGACAAGAAACAATTTAAAATGTAAACATAACGGCCAAGGAATTTTAAACACCCATCTCACTCAGAAGGCCAATTCAACAAAAGCGGGCCAGAATCGCATTTAATGAAGAAAAGGAAAAAAGAAGGAACCGCGGGGAAGAGGGGGGGGGGGGTAGAGTGGAAGTCACCTTATGAAAGTGTACAGGAAACAAGAAATAAATTTTAAATTGTTTCTTGCCTCACAGTGGGCTTAACTTCAAAATAGGGGTTGAAATGAGAGCCCAGTGTAGCCCTCCTCCCCTTTCAACAAACAAAACTACAATTTTTTTGCTACACAAGACAAGACAACTATCCTGGAACTTGAGGAAGAGCTAAAAGGATAACGTACACAAATTGTAAACTGGGGCCACTGAGGCCACCACCCCCTTCAACGCCTGGACCCGGAGGCGGTTATAGTTATGCCACTATCTCACTATTTGATAATAATACGGATTTAAGATCGAAACCTTGTGATTTACAGCATATTTTAGTAATAAGGCGACGTATCCTGATGGTTAGCGCAGCTGTCTCGTGTGCAAGAGGTCCCTGGTTCGACCCTGACCGCAGCCACCCCCGGCATTTTCGGCAGAAGGGCCCTGTGATGCCTCGTACTTGTGTCGATTGCGGCATTCAAAAGATCCTAAGAATTTCTGATTGGAATTACCTAGCTAAATTGTGCCTCACGCCTTCCAGTGCTTTGGCTTCGGCTGGGAGGGCAACAAACCTTCTCTACAAACTATATTTTGATACTGTTCGTTATTTACCTTGCACCGGAAAGGGAATCTCGGCAAAGTCCCTGCTAGGACTGCCGGCCAGGGTAGCGTGAGAGGCTACCATCCTCCTTCAGCGGCTATGGGAGCTATTCTGGCCAATTCTGGACAATCTTTCGGCCCCCACGATGATCGGAGGTTTCCCGGATCGAATCTCCGGGTTGGCACCTCCCTTTACCAGATATTTCTTCTTCTCTAAAAAAAAGTCTGGCAATGTTCAGAATTGAGCCGGTTCAGCCATACAAGCATTAAGTTGCTTCGGCTAACTTAAGGCTCAAAGAAATTTAAAAAAAAAATAAAAAATTTGGCTATTGCTCATCAATGATTTATCTGGGAACAACCTGTGGGGGGGGGGGGGGGCTGCCTGAGCGTGGTCACGATACACGGTCCTCCAATTCCCACCGTATTCAAGTTGTCCCGATCTCCACTTATGCCCCTACCCCTACCGTGGATCAAAAAGAGTGCAGGGAAGAAAGGTAAAGGCAAACGTGACACGATTTTATTCTACCAATTCTGTCCACATCTATCGCACAACGTTAAAACGACATCGGGAAATACGCCTAAACCTCTCGTGTGTTATTATTAGCATGAATAGGCTAAACAACACTGATTACCACATTAAGGTCTACCAGACTAAAGGTCTACCAAGAGTCCACCATACATTACGTGTACATCTCGTCCCTGGATGCGAAACAGGAGGGTCTGGGTCGGTCTACATCGGGAGAAGGAAAAATCAAATTTTCCCGGACTTGAAAAAAAACGTGAATTTGAATCGGTCGTACCGAGGACAACAAAAAAAAAAAGGATTTAACGAGCGTTAACCACTCCTGGTCATCTGCCCGAAGCCATAAGGGCCCTATGTCTGCAACAGCCAGATTCCCAGGCTGTCCACCCACCCAAGTATCAATCCAGACCAATGCTGCTTAACTTCGGGGATCTGACGAGAACCGGTGTTTCCAGCACTGCAAGGCCGCAGACAAAAGTGAGTCACGACAATATGTACAACAAAAGTCAGTAAAAACAATAGTATCCACAACAATGCATGCACTTAAAAGTATAAAGAATCAATCCAACGATCCAAGTGTTGATTTTTAGGTTTTTGCCTAGATATGACAGCACAAGTTGGCACTATTACGGACACAAGATCGGCCAATCGCAGCGTCATCTACAAGGGGCGTCAAAAGGAAGGGAGTTGAGTGAAATTCCCTGACAATTTATAATGCATTCTGTTTTATTTGATTATTTTACAAGCAGAAATAAACCTAGTCAGGGCTCCCAGCAACTTCAATGTATTAAATGTAGGAAATGTAAGAAATTTTTGTAAAAAAACGGAAGATTTTTTTGGAAAAACAAACAAAATTTATGAGGAGGTTTATAGGAATTATTAACCCGACTGCAGTGGGTTATTATTCAATACTTTTGGTTGTCCTACAATACAATAAGAGAAATAAAAAAAACATTTTTGAGTGCGTATGCACGGTGGGCACATGCTTTATTTGGCTGTGTTTAGCTGCTTGGTCAATTCACGTTCCGTTTTCATACAAAACTAAAGCGCCATTGACGGGGAAGATCGATATTCGTCTCTGTGGATCCAATAACTAGCATATAGCAACGGAAAACACCACAAACAGGACATCTCAATTCGGAATAGAAAAATATAGGAATATAGGAGCATTTCACGATTTATAGGAGCTTTATAGTTATCCTATTAAAAAAATAGGAAATATAGGAGGACTTGGGAGCCCTGTAATCATGGGAGGGGTGCAACTGGGGGATTTGTAACCTCTGATCATGGAGGAGCCGATGGAAAATGTGCAGTAACGTTGCTGAAAAGAGCTTGGTAGTCTCTCCCACTACCCGTAGACTTGGAAGGGGCTTTACCACGGTTCCCTTGCCGATCAGAGAAGCTACGTCAACCAGCAATAGGCAGAGCTCTGCCACTACCCAGCCACCAAAACCACCAAACTCTGAAGGGTGGGGTTCAGCGATTTTATCTTCAGACACACACGTCCGCTCAGATAGACATTTTCCACAGTAAAACAATTAGTTCAACTAAACCAGCCCAAAACCAACATCAAGGTTGCAATAATATTTTTACGCCAGTTCCAAGGTTACAAAAATAATGATCCTTCTTTTCATTTGGCCGGGACTGCTTCCGAGGATACAGGAAATCCTTCCTCTTCCCACAATCTCAAGTCTGCTTTCCGTCTAAAAGGCCACTTACAGTTTAATCATAACGGTTAAGCTAAAGTTCCCACCCCTTCCTCCCCCACCACCCTCTCCACACACACACACATTTTCAGCTTCACTTCAAGGGTGAATCGGCATATTAAGTTGCTGACTACAACACATTTTTTAATATCCTAAAATACTCTTAAATACGTAAAGAATACAGGTTGGTCTAAAAGTCTGGTCGCAAGCAAACAACTGCTGATATAATGGTCCTACGTTAATTCTGAAGACATATTTGCAATGTAAGTAAGATATGGGGAAGCCAATGAAGATATTTTCAATGATCTTGAAAACATCATTCAAGATCATCAGCATTATATTTTCCAAACGGAACAAGATACAGCACAAAACTTAGTGAATTACAATATTGTACGCGAGCGTCAAATACGACAAACTGCGAAAACAGATTGAAAATCGGTGCA
>JAHWFP010136705.1:0-10519 GCA_023313725.1 Lithobius niger | reverse complement strand
GCGAAGGAATGCACAACGCCATTTCTTTCAAAGAAACAAACAAGAAGGCTCCTTAATTATTGAGTGAAAATTTGGTGCAACCTCGTGCACCTGAAAGCAAGCTGTAAAGATTAACGATATCACTGCCGATAGATGGCGCCACGATAGATTCGTACGATTTTCTGTTGGTGACAAAGCGTCTTTAAAAGGACATACATTCTCACTTTTCGTGCATCCTGCGCTAAATAGCCTTGCAATGTTTACATAGGTGAGAGTGAATGTAGCTATAAACCGTTTCACGCGAGGGAAAAAATGAATATGCCTTCGCAACATTCACACACGTTTGAACTAATGTTGCAAAACTGAGCCATAGAAGAGGAAAGCCAACTAGGAATATATCTTCAATTGTATAATTATACCCTCTAATAGTAAAAAAAAAATAACCCTTTTCGGTACACATTGGACAAATGCGTTATAACAAATTATTGTGCTAAAACAAGTTTCTTAAAATTCGAAGACTTCCCTATTAGTCAGTCTCCGAGTTAAAAAAAAAAAGACAAAAATTATTCCCGTTCGAATTAAAAACAAGTAATAAAAAATTGTGGCTGCTCATTATAATAATAATAAAGGAAGTGCGCGACTAAGCTGGACTAAGGAAGAACCAAGAGAAGAACACGCAAGATGCTGCCATCTATTGGTCAGAATGATAACTGTTCTTAAAGTGATGAGAGCGATGCAGGAACTAAACAGTAAACAGGCAAACGTGCACCACCAACGCCATCTACACGAGAATTTTGAAGATTGTAGCGCGCTAGCCGCGGTACAAAATTAGTTAGCGCCATTCTCTACCAGAAATCGTGGTAACAACAGACGCCACATCGAAAACAACCACACGTCAATCCGTTTTACGTACCGAAATTAGCTTATCATGCTTCAATACGTGATTAATTTTAGCAGCTGTAAAAACCAGTAATAGTTCTGAGTATGCTAAGTAACTGCTTTGCTGCTGCGAGGTCAAGAACGGGTTAGGGCACGTTTATGCAACCACTCGCTTTTGCGTTCTCGCAGCTAGAAGCTAGAAATCACCTCAAATTCCAACACGACGGCGGTTTTATGTCTGCCGCCTCGCAACGAAAACGGCAAATAACGTGAGTTCAGAAGCGATTGGGAAAATTGTTTCGTCATGAGGAATTCTTTATCTATTGGCACCGATTATAAGACTGCAAGTATTTACTCAAACGATGTCGGATTTAGCTAATCCATTTAGCGTTGTAGAACTTTGCCGATCGCGATTGAGTTCTAGCTGCGAGAATGCTAAGGCGAATCGCTGCGTCAACGCGCCCTTATCCGGGATACGCGGATTCAGTGCATTGTACAGCCAGGCACTGGAAGCAACGGCAGAGTATCGTGCACCTTGCAATTACAGTGGCTCCCCCCCCCCCCCCCCCCCCCCAACATTTTCCGCCTTTTTTCCCGCGTCTGTACGCAGCCTTGGCATACACTTTACGGAGAGTCCAAAGCATTTAGCAAACCCACATAAACACTTTCGCTATTATACCGTCTTCAATAATCATTTTTACACAACTCCACGTTAATGATTTGCTTGCCCACTATTTGCGTCCCGGACCGCATGCAATCTTTGAGGACAGGAGTGCAACAAAGATTAAGATTTGCATCCCATTGGATTCCGTATCGTTTAGAAGTGCTGTGAGGTTAATATATTAATATGTAACTTGAGAGCAAGAAGCGATTTGCTTAAGAGCTCCATCATAAAAAATAAACAACAAAATGGTTAAATCAAAAATTTGACGAGTCGGTTTTTGAAACTGTTGCTTCGACTGGGTTTAGTGGGAGACAGTTCCAAGGGTCCAACACTCGATGGGTAAAGAAGTGCTTTAAGCTGTTCACTCTGGCTTGCGGTTTGGTTGAGGCAGGCCATCAGGGTATCACAAGAATACCTCGTTCCTGATTATCAGAGTCATCTACAGAACTCTGATGATTCGGGAACGAGAACGTCAGATGCATTGTTAAGGCCAACTGAGAACGTCGTAGGCATTCTCGGGGCATCTCGCAGCAGTTCTAAACGACACGGAATGGGATACAGATCTTTTGTTTTACGCTCATGTCTTGAAAGTGAGTGCTGGCCAGCAGACAAATGGTGAGCACACAAATTATTGATGTGGAATATGTGCAAAAATTATTAATTGAAAAGGTATAATATTCTGTTGTTGTTAGACGTTGGATCCCGAAGCAAAGGTTATGGCCAACCCTGTATGTATCGGATGTGTGTGTATGTATGCAGGGGCAGACAAGTGTGGTTCTGCCCCAGGTCCGTGCTTTAAGGAGGCCCAGGCCAAAAAATAAAACTGCAGAAAGGGTGTTCAGATGCACACAGGGCATGGTGTAAGAAACCTTACAAGGAGCAGAGTCGTAACCCATCCACGTTATCAAGGCCACTGCTGCATCCACTGCTGGAGACATATGCCATATCTCATTTGGCCTTAACAACTCGAATTTCAACATGTCGCAACAGTACTTTTCTTTACACATCATCCATTTGTCTATTCATCAGTGGATCCCTTTTTCATACCCGATGTCCTCGTAAGCATGTATCATTGCATCCAAACAAACTGTACAAATTATATCAACCCACATCCCAACTGTAAAGGGGTTGCTGCCCAGTTAGGAACGAAGCCACAGCCTCATCCACCATCAAACCAGTCACATGGCAATGAATGGTTTAATTTAAGAACGATTTAGGCCAAACCAATGGAAATTTTACCTTCAATCCCCAAACCAGATCTACACAGCCTCCTTTCACAGTTCCGGCTATGCTCACCTAGAATTACAACTATATCCATAAAATCTAGAACAGAGTCTGTTCCAAGTCCATCTGAAAGTTACGTCAATCTGTATTCGGGCGATGGAGTCACTTCTTAATATCGGTGCTTTTGCTGACTAAACCAACTTTAGTCACAGTAGATTTTGGTGCAATGGCCGGGAATCGAACACGGCGTCAACTGCTTGGAAAGCAGCTATGCACACCACAATACCACCATCGCGATTTTCACAATTTCAGCTTAAACCATTAGAAATTCTAACTTTAGTCCCCAAACCAGATCGACACAGCCTCCTTTCACAGTTTCGGCTATGCTCACCCAGAATTAAAACTCCATCCAGAAACTACAACTGCGTCTGTCCCAAGTCCACTTGAAGGTATGTTAATTCGTACCCAGAAGATGGAGTCACTCTTTAATATTGATGCTGTTGCCGACTAAATCAACGTCAGTCACAGCACCCAGAAAAAGTGACCGTTTGCGACGGTACAGCCGGCGGCAGGCCAGGGGTTCGCTCTTCCCATCTCCCTTTGCCGCCTAGCGTCACCTCCCTCGGCTTAAGGCGCAAGATTTTTGGTACGATGGCCGGCAATCGAACCCGTGGTTAACTGCTTGTACGGTAGCTAGACCCACCACTACACCACCATCGCCCGAACCCGGCCATAGCTTAATGACAGCTTACACTTTTCTTCCCATTGTTCCCAAATTGCAGCAAAGGGCCACCAAGAAGCGTACTGTATTCGTTGATGTTTTTCAATCTGTGATGCTCCTACTCTTGTTCCTGTTTTTAAGACTATAGTGCAGCAACAATAACGCCATACTGGATAGCTGCAAGGGGCACTGGATATAGGCAGAGGTTTAAACTATATTAGAGTAAGTTTGTCAAACCAATGCTGTTAGAGCGGGTTTCTTGGACGTAAACAATGCACATTTTTTTTTATCTGTTGGCAGCTGCTGCATTTTTCAGCAAGTGGAATCTTTCTTTTCCGATTTATAACCTTAATATACGTTTCGCAGCGTAACGGATTGGCCAAAACAGAGTTTTCAGACCTAAATAACTGCTTTCACAGTATCGGCTTGGCGAAAGACACCGTTGTTTTTTACCTCCATTTGTATCCAGTCCCCTTGCTGGTAGCTAAACGACTGTCTTCAGATGCTAGACTCATCACCAGTTCAGTGTTATCTTGGATTAACTACTCTCTTAGAGATGGACGAATCACATACCACAGATGCCACTCAAAGCTCGTATGCCAGATACTATTAGGAGACTGGCAGAGCCACCAACTGCTCGGGCGGGTAAAAATCTATTTAGCATTACTAAAACCAATTGGTAATAAGAATACTAAATAAATCGCTTACAAAAATATCGTAAGTATGATTAAGGCATTAAAATAATTTTAAGGCAGATCACAACTCGCTGATCAAGGTTTGTTTTTTTTAAATCCAACATTCAATTCTAAAACTAGTTGTAGAGATGAGTGGAGCTAAGTATAATACATGGTTTTGTGTTCCGTGGAGCGTGCCGAGCGACCACTTAGGCTGAATCTTCTTCCGTGGTTCACATTTCTTGTTACGAACGGAATTCGGTTTGAATCCAACACTGAATAAGTTCTTCAACTTCAGATGTTGTCCACGCACAAGTATTTCGTCAGTTTCCGAAGGTATTGTTGCCTCCATGTTTAGTTTCAAGTTTCGCATGTCGTGTTGTTACCCACAAGAATGTCGAACTGGCGCTGCAATCGGCCGGAACACAACCGAGCTTACGGATACCCGTATGTGATTCGTCCATCTCGAAGAAAGTAGTTAGTCCAAGGTGTTATCACACTGCTCTATAATACAACCCATTCTGATATTTGGTCCCCATACTTGGTCTCCGATATTCGGAAAACTGAAAATGTCCAACGTACATTTATTCGGTTCTACCAGGAATGCGGGGTTTACGCTATGCCGAGGGTTTGGGGGCTCTTGTCATTGGACAGTTTATTATTTCGCCGTTTGTGCCGTTTGGCGGACCTTTATATGAGTTATGGGTTGATTAATGGTTTCCTGTGCCAAGGGGAGGAACCTCCTTTAATTGTGTGTAATATAGATAAGCGCACCCTGGACTGACGCTATGAGTGGAAGAAGGCACCATTAAATTGTGGGCATAATTTTTTCCCCATTGTGCGTCTGGATCCTGGTACCTACTGCCAGCGTTGTTAATGTCTCTTAAGTCTATGGCTGACAATTTGGCAGCATTATTTATTTACTAGTTGCAAAGCCCGTCGTCACAAAGACGTAAAGCTAATCTAGAAGTAAGGCTGACCCATGTTGGTGAAACTGTAATTTAAATAATGCAGCTTCTTACCTGTGAATAGGGGAGGGGAAAGGCAATTGCCACGAGGTGGCTTCGCTTTGCTCACTCAATCACTGCATCCTCCGATTTAATTCAGTAACCCGGGAGCTGAAGCGTATCACTTGGCTATTTATTAATTAATTTTTTTTTTACAAACTATTGGTGTAATGTAAGAGGCTACCAACCTGGTCCTGTTACTTCCTTTCTAATTTATTTAGATAAATGTATTATTATTATTATTATTATTATTACAAAACAAAACAAAATTGTGAAGATATTATTTGAACAACCGCAGAAAACAACAGCTGAATTATATAAGGAAAATAAAATCTTAAGAGTATTAGAATCGAGAGATTATATGATAATAATAAAAAATTATTATATAAATACAAACAAGATATACAGTATAGAAAAACAAAGCAGACTCAGATTAAAGTCACAAAGATTTCAAATACCAAAATGGAACAATAAATATGGCCAGAGAAACAAAAAATATTATATTCCACATATCTTTAATACCATACCAAAAGAAATCTTAAATAGTAAAAGCATAAGTGAACTAAAACCCAAATTAAAAGTCTGGCTTTTAGGCAACAAATAAATTGAACAATTACATTTCAATTTCTACTAAATACTGTTTCATAATGGATGTGGTGATCATGTAGCGAAACTTGTAACTTTGTGTAATGATACATGTTTGTAATTAGTTGGCAAATTTTTTCTTTTTTTTTCTTTTTACTTTTTTTCTCTGTATATTGTTGTAAATAAGTGTATTTTATATTTATTTTGTATTGCTGACTCATACAAGTTGGCAACAACTTCGAGTCAAGTGAGCAATAAAATTATTATTATTATTATTATTATTATTATTATTATTATTATTATTATAAGGCAAGAATAATAACACATTCTGAACAGTGTAAAAAAATTAAGTCCGGAATAAGTGATAATAGTTGTAATGAAACCTGCAAAGAAATTGAAACTAAAATTGTAACAAAATATTTAGGATTAGAAATTGACATACATTGGAACTTTAAACAACAGATTTTAAGAATAATAACAAAACTTAGAATAATCATATCAAAGTTATATAATGTTAAATACATTTTGTCTAATAAAAATAAAAAAAATGTATATGAAGCATGGATAAGTATAGTATTTTACGCTACGGAATTGAAATTTATGGTTTTGCAGCTGATTATTTAATACAAAGACTTCAAAAAGTACAAAATAAGGCAATTAAGGTCCTGTTCGGGAATAATCAAGAAAGAACTAATGAAATATACATAAAACATAATATTTTAAAAATGACAGATTTAAGGGATTATATAATAATTGTAAAAAACTATTATCAAAATAAATATAAAATATATGATGAAACAAAAAGTAATCGTTTGAGAACAACTTCACAGAAATTTAAATTACCACAATGGAACAATACATATGGAACAAGAAATAAGAATTATTACATACCGAATATATATAATAAATTAAATAAGAATATGTTAGAATATCAGTCCAAAGCTGAATTAAAACGAAATCTTAAGACTGAATTAGTTAAAAAATATAAATTACAAAATTAATTTTAAAGATTATTAAAGGTACTCCTCAACTTATTGTGTTATTAAAATGTATTAGTTTTAATTGTAATTGTTTCTTATTTCATGTATGTATAATGTAATTGTCATGTATAAAACGTGTACATTTATTGCTGCTCATACAAGTTTGTTAATTCAAACTTCGAGTATTTTTCATGCAATAAAAATATTATTATTACTATTATTACTACTACAACATGAAATAAAATAAGGCTTAATTATCTATTAAATGTAATAATAAATGGATTTAGTATGCGTAATTTTGTAAATATGATGTAACTATGTATATATGTATGTAATTATTTATTGAAAGATGTATGTGTATGTATTATTGCACTCACACAAGTTCTTTGAACTTCGAGTTGTTTAAATGCAATAAAATTATTATTATTATTATTATTATTATTTGCCACTGATTATTATTTGCCGGTTTTCCCACTGATTACATGGTACAAAGATTACAGAAATTCCAAAATAAAATCGTGAAAGTACTCTTTGGAAATAATGATAAAAAAATCCATATTATATATGGCAAATAAAATTTTTTAAATATACAAACTTAGAGATAAGAAAATTATACCAAGGAATTAATTTGATAATAAATATAAAACAAGCACAGATTTATTATTCCAAAGTGGTACAATAAAATGGTACAAGAAAAAGAAATTACTACATACCAAAAATTGTTGATGGAATTCCCAATGATTTATTGGTATTTAATAACAAAAATGAATTAAAATTGAAATTAAAGCAATTTTTGTTAAATGAAATAATTTGAAATGTGTTTTCCAAATGTGTTCCACCAAATGTATACCAAATGTGTATTTCAAACGGAATTGAAATGGAATCAATAATTATTTGTATTATGTGTATTATTTATTTTGTGTCCTTTTATTGTATGATCGTATGAGTTTTTTAAACTTCGAGCAATTTGTATACCATAAACTATCTATTATTATCATTACTATGATTCTCGACCTGTTTTGGGGTTTTCTAGGAAAATAAATCTCGTTTGCAACATTTGACTGTGTTTTACCGAAATATGTTACACAGGAAAGCAAACTGCTTTTATTCAGTAAAATAAAAGCAATTACTGTAAGTTCAATGTACACTTCATCCATCTGAATCAGCTGATAAATTAACAACATCTGTTGTAACGGTCTGAAGCATCTGTCAGTGAAATGAGCAATGATTATCAGATCTGTTCTTTAAACGGGGGCACAGTATGGAGTGGTAAAAATTGCGTTAAGTAATTCTTCAGTATTTTACAGAGTTCACATCAGTTTCCGAGACACTCACTCACGCAACAACAGTCACATGCAGCATGCACACTGCAGCAACTATAGAGCAGTGACATTTGCCGCCATATTGGCACCAGTATGTGTTTTGGAGGGCATAACTACAAGGTGCACTACATAAAAATGGAGGGAAAAACAACGGAAGAGCGGATTTCTTAGGCTTAAAATAACGTTGTTTTCTCCAACAACAAAAATCGCGTGTTTTAGGTCTAAGAAATCACTCTTCACAGCATCGGCTTCAGTATGATGCCCTTCTGTTTCTCTCTGCAGTGCCCCTTGCAGCTAACCCATTAAGGCTCCACCATAGAGTTATATACAATAATACTACGTCGTGTCACTGCTCTATTGTTGATTATCAACTTAGAAAAAACTGCAGTCGGCTCTCGAAGTCCGTATTTACAAAATAACGCATTATCTTATCGATTGGTAATTTCGAGGCGTTAACTAAGTCCTTTGGTTTAAAATTAGTGTTAAATTAAACATGAACTCTTTCATTTTTACTTGTCAACAACAACAGAACCTTTAGCCAGCTTAAATATTTTGCTCTGACATTCAATGATCTTTAATCACACATTCTGAAACGTCTTAGATTCATTCCTATTAGTTCCGTTTAAGTTTATAGAGGGCCCCATGAGTTTTTATGTGGGAATTTCTACTCAGTTTTCAGCCTACAATTAAACTAAACGAAACTAGTGTGTATTTAATGATTATTTAGTTTAGCTTACTTGTAATTTAGTTTACTTTAGCTCTGGGCTGAAAAATGGGCAAAAATTACCAGACGGAACGCGTGGCGCCCTCTGAAAACTCGGACGGAACCAATAGGAGTGAATGTAACACGTTTCAGTATTGACTTTTTAGAGTTACAAATTCTCCTCCAAAACTTTATAAATTCTTAGCAGCAGTGATGCCCCTTGCACGGAAATTGCGATAATTTCAAGCAATTCTGGTGCATCTCAGGAAAAATCCAATACCTGTGTTTGACTGAATGTTACAAAACCGTGGTCCCAGACCCAGAGGAAAGCCAACATTCCGTACAAACAGAAATGAGCAACTTGAATTCACTGGAATGTTATCAGCACTGAAACAAGTCGTAGTGAAATGTGTAGGGATTAATTCGTATAATCTTCGATAGATGGCAGCACGTTTTGTGAACAAAAGGCTATGCTTAAACCATCCTGTAATAATTCCGAGTAACACGATCGCTGTAATACCCGATTCCATCCTAAGGAAAAAAGAAAAACAGTAGCAGTAAACTCAATTGATATCTACCGAAGATAATGGTCGGCAATAAAAGTTGGCACGCAAAAATGTCAAGGCTGACTACATTAAACTTAATGCCTTTGTTGACTGCCTCAAAGATTCGTCGTGCTTCTGACCCTACTCCAGCGGGCGTTGTAGTTAGATGTGGCCTACAAGTTGAGGAGCAACTGGTCAAATTTGGGAGTCCGTGTAAATTTTGTGATAAATACTCCGGTTTTTTATTTGTTTGTTAACTGGTACCTCAAACAGCACAAAAACACTTGTTACCACTTCCTGAACTTCTGCAGGGGGTGGGAGGAGGGGTGGAGGGGAAGGGACGAGGAAGCACATTACCGAACACTACGTTTTTGGCCATAACTTTCTTAATTGTTATGACAGAGAACCCTAATTTGGCTCAAATTATAGAAAATTTAATTACCTAAAACTTTTATTCGTATAAAATTTGCCTAAAACAAGAAATTAACTTGTTATAGGCAGAAAGAACTAAAACTCGTACATGTTTTGTTACTTATTTTTGCTGACAGACAGTTAATTTCGATTGTCAGACACATTTTGTATGCTTTTGTATGATGGCACTGCCGCCTACTGTTTACAAGTTGGAAAAATAGGTGTGCTTCCTTTTTAATCACTCATGCATAGCAGCAAGCACAGCCATAGCAGGTGGAATAAGAAAGAATCGTGTACAGGGTGATGAATTTTTGGACAATCCAACTGTACCATCACTGACTTTCATAGTTCTGCTAACACGCTCGAAAGCATGGTCAGCTCCAATTGAACAATATTGAACTATGTTTCTATTTACAGCCCAATTTCGCACGCAAAACTGTTTATAAACCTTAGGGCTTTCAATTTCTAGTTTGCATTTCAGCCAAGTACACTGGTATCATTTGTGCACATGGTGTTTATCGTGAGTAGAGGTAATTGACAAGCCAATCTAGTGAAGAGAGGTGATGTCTCCAGTCACTGGTCCCTACTGCCTTAAGCAATTGGCATAATTCACAAGCATTGGCTGAAAATGCTTCTT
Source organism: Lithobius niger (assembly GCA_023313725.1). NCBI lineage: Eukaryota > Metazoa > Arthropoda > Chilopoda > Lithobiomorpha > Lithobiidae > Lithobius > Lithobius niger. Next base: position 188 of record JAHWFP010136705.1, on the reverse strand, counting down.
CTAGGCATTTTACTGCCTATTCTATTGCAGCTTTTGATGCCGATTGAGTTGTAACGGGAGGATTGAGGTTTAATGGCACATCGATAGCTAGGTCATTAGTGCCAACCTCAGTCACAGTGCAGTGGATGGGGATGCCTCTGCGCCACACATTACAGAGATGTCAACCAAAGCCCGAATCTATATCTTTT